>OX463867.1:3542309-3552309 GCA_949825065.1 Odontocerum albicorne
GACTCTAGGCTAAACGATCTATACCCGTGGCTCTATACTACGAGATTTATTCTTGGTATGTTGGAATACTACCTTCTTAGCTTGAAGAGGGATGTGAGAATCTCTTTATATATTTTTAAGTTACTGACAGCAGCTACGCCTAATACTACTGTGTTGGAAATGATAATGTTTCATGTTCCTGACAACCATTCGAAGTACAGAAATATTGACCTATATAAACCGCCAATAAGTAGAATTTACCTCTCATGTGCACTTCCACTGTATCACGGGATGTCCCTTTTAACCCTTCCTTCCCTGTGATGTGTAACTAGTACACATTGCTTCTAAAAACTTTAATATCTCTATAAATATAATAAAAACTGGCTTCAGATTTTAGGTATTCCTCCGTAATACATTTACGAATTGAATGAAAAAATGATATTAATAATAATTAGCACTTATCGGCCACATCAGAGATATTTTGTGAAAATCGGGAATAAATTCACCGATACAATCAAACGTGTACCAGTGTGTGACGTAGGTATATTAATTCTAATAAACCGCTATGGGTGAGGAAGCGACGCTATTCACGTCTCGCTCTACTTCGGTATATGGGAACGCAAAAAATAGAATCTCAGTTCCCTTGCTTCTCTCTTTTTAGTAGTCAGCCGGCTTTCGTTCGAGGTGGTCGCTCCGTCCGTTTTGTGAACGTCAGCCGATGTTTTTTTATGTTTTCACCAATTAAATTTCAATTATTATCACTTTTGACTTCAAATTTAATTAATTTAAGCGATTTGCTATGAATATTCTTATTATTCCGATTTTAAATCGCTCATTTTTACATGTGTATTGATGTGTATTGAATACACATCACCAGAACGGGCGGATTTTTTTAGCACAGGAAGGGAAATGTTTAAATAAAGCCGCGCATATTGACATCTTCAACATTTTCATTAATATTTTTAAAGAAAACATTTTGAGCTTTCTTAATAATGGAAGTTAGTTGTTTCGACCGTTATTTCATTAGCTTGTATAGGGAAGCTATAAAGTGAACTATACCAAGAGAAAGTTTAAGAATTTTACAATTTACGCAGGTTGTATTTCCTCTAATCTTGCCTTCGTCGAATTCTGCAGGTCTACTGAAATGATCATATCACAAATATTTAGATCCTGCAACGCTCCAACTGTATTCCTGTAGATCAGGGGTTCTCAACCCTGTGCCCGCTACGAAATATTTAATAACACAATTTAATCAAAAAAAGTATTTTTTTAATGATATTGTTTATGGAAATCATAAATATATAAACATTTATCAGACCCGCACTCCTCTATGGCTCCGAATGCTGCCATGGACGATGTATAACTCTTACTCTAGGCAACTAGAAACTGCTGAAATGCGCATGCTCAGATGGTCAGCTGGTGTGTCCCTAAGATACAGGAAGCCTAGGTGTTACAGACATCAACAGCAAGATGGAGGAGAGGCGATTGAGATGGTATGGGCACGTTGGACGCAGAGCACCCCATCACATTGTGAACCAGGCAATCTCCATGGATCTTCCTCGAATAACAACCAGAGGAAGACCAAAGAATTCATGGGTGGTGCAAAAAGATAACCTGATGCAGAGGCACGGCCTGGGAGACGTAGTCCGGGACAGAAGAGCATACAACCTGAGGACGAGGAGAGCTGACCCCAACAGTCTTCGCAGACAATGAGTTGGGATGGAGCCAGGGAAAGAGATAAATATATAAACATTTATGTTATTTTACGAAAATGTTTTGATTCCGCTGTCTGTGAGTTTAAGAGTTACCAGTGCCAAACTTCTGCACTTTTTTATGTATGTATGTTACAAAGAGTGTTATACGTGATTCGCTCGGGCGCTGTTATAGCTGCTAGACATTATTTTTTTTTTATACAAATGGGTTCGTGTCTCGAGTTAGAGCGCTTTTAAGGAGAGTTTTCTCTCTAAACGACGCTTTATAAATTTTTTTAGAAAGATGTTACGAATTCCATGGACAGCAAGTGCTAACTGAGAATGGTATGGATTTGTTATTAGAGGCGCCATCTGTTGGTTAGTCTCGGGACTTATTGATCGATGTGTGATTTTATCTGCTGTTAACCGGTTCAGTATAAATGCAGTGTTGCCCCACATCACGTGTTGTCACCGCGTTTGATTTTTTTCTCATATAAACACTTTACCCCGAAATGAGTAATTCAAGGAAAAAAACAACGAACCCATCAATTCAACAACAATCGGTAAGAAGATTACTGTTTTATCCAAACTAAGGAGAAATGTGTTTGTTTAACGTGTTCCTCGCGGGAAGCACAAACGCCTGTGATCTGATCTGTAGCATTCCTTTGTGTATTTTACGTAATGTTTAGTTTATCTCCTTTATTTAATGAGTCTCCTTAAGAGTAATGACTATTATTTATTATCAGAAAATTACTTGAATGTCATGTTTACTTGGTGTTGTAATCAAATATCAGTGGTTCTAAACAAAATACGCGTTTAAACTTAGAAATTAAAAAACGCCGAAATTGTGCCGCGCACAGGATTCGTGGCATTTGATTTTTAACGCGGTGTACAGGTTAATTTATTATAATAATTATTATTATGTAACACGTAATACTTAAATTTTGTTTTTTTTTTTTTTTTAGAAATCCGACTTTCGTTCAAAACAAATTACAATAATTTAGTTCAACTTCACCTGACAAGGAAGACTCAGGTCTTCGAAACCGGTATTAAACTTAAATAAAACGGTGGTAAATACAAAATAAAAATAAGTGTTTAATTTAATTTATTAAAAATTTATAAACATGACATCACCAAGTGAAACAAACGTCTTTTATACAATAAGATTCAAGAGAGAAAAAAAGTCAAAATTGCTTTCGTTTGTCGTTGATTTTGTTGTAGATCATTTGTGATTGAATCGTTCTTGTATTTCGAAACGATGTAAATTGAAACATCCTGTATTTTTTTAAATGTCTGTGTGATGTTTTATCCCGTTGGGTCTGAAGGGGTTAAGCCGGTGTAGACGTGAGTCAATATCGACAGCTTTAGTCTGGCAAAGTGAAAAGTCCACCTTCATTATTTATTGGAGGTGTGTCCGCTGTCGCTCCTCCACCCACCGCGATCCTCTGCCCTCTCCTTGTGATTTTTAGTGATTGATGATGGACCTGTTCTGCCGGCCAGTCAACAGTCAACAGCTTGTTGACTGTTGACTGGCCGGCTTGTTTACCAGCGCGGCTTGTCCACGCCGCAGAACTGTTCGGCCATTAAGTTAATTGCCGAGATTATAGTCGTGGCTACCTTATTAGTGACTGTTGTTGACGTTGTTTTTCTGCGATATTACGAGATGCAGGAGTCAACAAATTGAACAGTTGCGATTAAAAGGTTTTACATTTTGTTTGTACGAAGTGTAGAAACGACCCTGCGTACAAAACGTAAAGTGTAGCAAACGTTCATGTGCTATGAAACATCCTTGCGCACAAAATGCAAAGTGCAGAAACATTTTACGCGCAGATAAAACCATGCGCACAAAACGTTCATATTAGAAACGTCCCTGCGCTGAAACATCCTTGAAACATAACGTAAAGTGTAGAAATATTCCACCTGCAGAAAAGACCACAGCGTAACAAACTTCCCTACGCACAAAACCCAAAGCGTAGTAACGTTCTTACGAACAAAATCCAAAGTATAGAAACGTCCCTGCGTACAAAACCTTAAGTGTAAATGCGTATTTACGCACAAAACCCAAATTGTAGAAACGTCCCTGTGCACAAAACGCAAAATGTAGAAACATCCCTGCGCATTAAACCTAAAATGAGGAAGCGTCGCTGCGCACAAAATCTAAAGTGTGGAAAAGTCCTGCGACCTAAACCTTAAGTATAGAAACGACCTGTGTAAAAAACTTAAAGTACAGAAATGTCCCAGCACATAAAACCCAAAGTGTTGAAACGTTCTTGCGCACAAAACTCAAAGTATATAAATGTTTATGTGTAGAAATGTCCCTTCGAACAAAACCCAAAGTGTAGAAACGTTCTTGTGCACAAAACCCAAAATGTTAAAATATTCCTGTGCAAATACTAAAGGTGGACTTTTCGACCTCCTAAAAAATACCTGTATCGTTTGAGGGGAGTAGCACAGTGAGGGATTTGAACCGGCGACCTTCTGCACGAAAGTCTAGTGCTTTACCGCTTGACCATGCACCTCAATTCGAACTTTGTTTCTGGTACATATGTTTTAGTACCCCATTAAGTTTGTTTTTAACTTCGTCTTTGATAAAAAAATGTTGTCGACCACTGCAAGTCTTTTGATATAATTATTATCGATACCTGGAGTATTTGATCGCTTCAAATGGGATTTTACCTGCCCTTGTGAATAATATTGTTGATGGCGGTGATAAATATACTCTACATATGAATTAATGCATTTTGCATGCCACAATAAATACGTCATTCATTTTCGACAAAAAGTAATGGATTATGCGATATATTTTATGTCTTTGTAGATTGTTTTGCATTATTTCGCCTAAGCATTAAAAGATAATGATTTATGTATTATAACATATGTATACTGGGTGGGGTGAGGCCGCCAATGCAGCCCCACCCCACCCAGTATATGTAATTTTACAGTTTTGACATTCAGCTGTCAGTTGATGTGTCGGAGCGGTATTGGTGTATTTAATGGAGTTCAGCAACGTTATAAAAAAAACCTGATCGAAACCCAAGTCAGAGCGCCCTAGAGAGTTGAGCCTTTCAACGCTCGCTATATAAATTGTTAGTTTTTTTGTCATTATTATTATTATGACTGAATCTTCTATTAATATTATTATGACGGAATCTTCTATTAATATACGTTATATTTAAATAATTAATAAAAAAATAACAACATTTTTTTTTCTACATTTCAGAAACAACCAACGACAAAATTTGACACAGCAGACTTAATAGAAACAGCAATCGACCAAGAGATCCCACAACACATAAGATAAGGCCAGACTCACGAAGATGGAAGTGTGTTCCCAACCAGCGGTGATGAATGGGGCACCTCTTTCAAGAATGGAAGAGGAGAGCAGGACACTGAAGAAAACTGTCAGCACCCTGGATGAGCTGGTTCAAGAACTGCACAAGGTGTTTGCAGTTGACGACGTCGACGTGGACCACGTCAGTCAGCTGATGCTGAGTTACAAGTCGAACGAGGCTGAATGGAAGAAATTCGCTAAGTTCGATCGTTATAGGTGAGAAATATATGTTATATATTTTATTTTATATACATGAAAACTAACCATCAAGTACTAGGCGCGTCCAGAAAGTAAACAACTATTGCGCACCACGCCCTGCGCCGAACCCACACCATCGTTAGCAAGTTAGCTCCTTCCCCCGCTTCAGTGGGATCCGTGTTTTGTTGCTGAACGGTCGTGCATCTTTGTTCTGTAACCTTTCAAAATGGCTGCGCCTCGTCGAAAATCCCGCCAAATGTGAAGTGCGTAGTGTCATTCGTTTTCTGAATGCACAAAATGTTCGGCCTATCGTAATTTATAGGCAACTTTAAGCGCAGTACATGAATCTTTTCCACAAATTTCACGATCGCTCCTACATGAAATAGTGACAGAGCATCTTGGCTACAAAAAAATGTGTGCTCGGAAAAGAAAAACCGAATCTCAACACCAGAAAAGTGATGGCAACATCCACGTGGAGTTTATGCCAAGAGGACACACAATAAACTCGGAGGCCTATTGTGAAACTCTTCAACGACTTAGACGCACCATCCAAAACAAGAGACGTGGAATGTTGTCGGGAAAGGTGGTTTTGATTCATGACAATGCGCGGCCTCATGCATCAGCACGAACACAGCGAGAACTTCAACGTCTTAAGTGGGAATCTTCGTGAATAATATGGTTTAAGCGGTCTTCATCAAAGTCCACAGGTCGTCCGGAACGCTCCATGTCTTTCAAGTCGAAACTACCGTCTTTGAAACGCAAAAACCATCGACGAGCTGTCTTTTTATTCATAGCATCTTCACCCTACACTTCGCAAATATCGCGAGCAGCTTTATTCCCTCGATTGAACGCGAACAGAAGGAGGTGTCGAAAATGCTCATTTTCGTCTACGAGTACTTGACATTCCATTTTGAAGGCTTGTAATCAAATAAAATAATATATGTAACGTAAAAGCAAACACAATATCTTGTAGAGCAGAAAATTATCTTTCGAATGACGTATGTTATAACCTTTACCATTTTGTTTTACTTTTGGTGCTCATTTTTAAATTGCAAAAAAAACGGACACAACTTATGTTAACACCCAATACATCTTATTTATCTAATAATTTATTGCTCAGTGTATAATACAATATGCCGGTTATATTGCCAAGTGTAAATCTCTCCCAACCACCTTACAATTGTTTTATTAGCGTCTAAGTTGAAGGTGGATGGTTTATTTTTTTGATATAGAAAAAAAAACATACGTACCATCACGCTCTTTCTCTGTTGGGGTAGGCTGAGATGACAGAGTGCCAGACTTTCCTATCTCGATACACACCCTCCGCCTCTTCCAACATTCACGAACTTTCTCATACAACTCCTACGATTTCTCTGACATTTAACGTTTCTTGATTTCAAAATATTATTCACTTGATCCAGCTACACTTTCCTTGGTCTTCCTCTACCACGCCTTGCTCTCACGTTTACACTATATATTTCTTTTGTTAGTCTTTCCTCGTTCATTTGTTCTACATGTCCAAACCATCTCAGTGTGCTCCTTCTCCACCTTACTCAACACATCAGCTTTAAGTTCACATTCATCCCTACTCACTTAATTCCGTATTCTGTCATACATTATCACCTCGTGTATATTTCTTAGTCCACGCATTTCTACAACATTTATTAAGCTTATTTCAGTCTTGTTCCACGTTCACGTTTCACTCCCGTTCATTAAGACGTCCGAAACTTATTTCTAGAAAACTCAAAAATTAAAAAAAAAACACATATATTGCATTTAATTAGTTGAACTATGGAATAACATGATTAAAAGTGATTCTTGGAATATATTATCTCCCTTATTTGGAAGACCTTACAGAACTTGCTAATGATCCTTTAGGGATTCCCCCTATTTGCATTAATCATCCATATTTAGCTCTATGGCATGTGTTGTGTTATCTCGAAGGGATATCATATTGTTAATGTGTCATTTAATATACTCGTAATATAATAATTCGCTAATGAGTATGATTGTTAGTCCATCCGGTAAATACATGATCAATACATGCACAGCACTACAGCGAGCACACACCAGCAGGCAGATCAACACCTGAGCAGTGCTACATACATACAGGCAATCCCTCGCTATAGAGTAAGATTGTCAGTCCATCCTGTGGATGGATGACGCTTGTGCGTGTATTGCTCTATTGTGTGCATGCACACAGCACTACAGCAAGCACACACCAGCAGGCAGATCAACACCTGAGCAGTGCTACATACATACAGGCAATCCCTCGCTATAGAGTAAGATTGTCAGTCCATCCTGTGGATGGATGACGCTTGTGCGTGTATTGCTCTATTGTGTGCATGCACACAGCACTACAGCGAGCACACACCAGCAGGCAGATCAACACCTGAACAGTGCTACATACATACAGGCAATCCCTCGCTTTATAGTAAGATTGTCAGTCCATCCTGTGGATGGATGACGCCTGTACGTGTATTGCTCTATTGTGTGCATGCACACAGCACTACAGCAAGCACACACCAGCAGGCAGATCAACACCTGAGCAGTGCTACATACATACAGGCAATCCCTCGCTATAGAGTAAGATTGTCAGTCCATCCTGTGGATGGATGACGCCTGTGCGTGTATTGCTCTATTGTGTGCATTCACACAGCACTACAGCGAGCACACACCAGCAGGCAGATCAACACCTGAGCAGTGCTACATACATACAGGCAATCCCTCGCTATCGAGTTAGATTGTCAGTCCATCATGTGGATGGATGACGCCTGTGCGTGTATTGCTCTATTGTATGCATGCACACAGCACTACAGCGAGCACACACCAGCAGGCAGATCAACACCTGAACAGTGCTACATACATACAGGCAATCCCTCGCTTTATAGTAAGATTGTCAGTCCATCATGTGGATGGATGACGCCCAAAAAACTTGCCATTAAAGCTGTTATGGTCTGAGAGAAATAGGGTAGACCAATAGCTTGCATACACCCACGAGGAGCCAGGTCACGCCCTAGTGCAAATGCGCTTAGTCGGTCGCTTGGAGGTCGTCACGACCTCGGTGATATTGTGCAATGTGTAGCGATAGGAACAAAGTACATTCCAACATAAATACCATCGTCACATTTACCTATCGGAGTAGACAGAGGACAGATCGTCATATAGTACTTTACAATCTTAACACACATTCTTAGAAAGTTAGAGAAATCGTAGAAGTTGACTGAAAAGGTGCATGGATGTAGAAAAGGAACAAAGTCAATATGCAATTTGGTTAGTGTTTTATCTGATGATGGAAGGATTAAGAGGGATATTGTACGGCGTGTAGCGATAGGAAACAAAGTCAAAATGTATTATGAATAACCGAATATTGGTTTCAGGTACACAAGAAACCTGGTGGACTCCGGCAACGGAAAATTCAATCTAATGATCCTGTGCTGGGGCGAGGGGCACGCCTCGGCCATCCATGACCATGCTGATGCGCACTGCTTCATGAAGATGCTCAAAGGACAACTGGAGGAAGTTAGGTGAGTACTGCATAATCCAACAAATGTACAATGCAACATGTTGCATATGAAAAACGCAAGAGTTTGTCCCACACTTTTACACCGTACCGTTAACTTGCTGCAGGAATTTGTCGTGAACGTGAACTTGCTGCAGGAATTTGTCGTGAACGTGAACTTGCGGCAGGAATTTGTCGTGAACGTGAACTTGCTGCAGGAATTTGTCGTGAACGTGAAATTGCTGCAGGAATAATTTGTCGTGAACGTGAACTTGCTGCAGGAATAATTTGTCGTGAACGTGAACTTGCTGCAGGAATTTGTCGTGAACGTGATCTTGCTTCAGGAATTTGTCGTGAACGTGAACTTGCTGCAGGAATTTGTCGTGAACGTGAACTTGCTGCAGGAATTTGCCGTACCACGCATTCGTGAGGAGTTTAGGAATGAGAGGGACTACTGTGTCCTCTATGAGTCGCCTCTCAACTATTATCATGATGTGAGTGTTTATCTTGATGGAAATTTGCAGAACAAATGGATCGGACGTAGAGGTAGCATTGAATACCTCCCTGCGCTCCCTAGACCTCACGCCAGTGAACTCTTTTTAATGGGAGGTCATCAAAGATAAAGTTTATGGCACAAAACTGCCAACAGTTACCTTGCAATAGCTTAAAATAATCTACACGTGTCTTCTTTCATTTGGAGTCCACGTTGTTTTAAAATATAGATTTTTCTTTTATTTTTATCCACTTTGCACGGATTTCTCATGTTACGCAAAGAAAGGGTCTGCTTCTAGAGTTAGCTTATTCGTTAGGAAGAATATCAGCCAGGATTCTTCTCATACTGCTAGGCGGTGCCGAGACTATATCCACAGTGTCATTCAGTTGGTTCAATATCTCTATACCACGCGTGACTGAGTCTTTAGCCATGATATTCCTCCTGTAAGTTGGTACGTATTATAGAACAGAGGGTGAATCCTTGCCTTGCACGGCTATATTTATTGGGTACATATAAACTTAGTGCTTCTAGAATCGCGGGACAGTTAAAGCAACCTTGAAAAATCTTTATTAGGAATATCGCAATGGATTCTTGCCTTCTTGTTTCGAGTCTTCTATTATATTCTACACACCGTGAGAAGTTCGACGTGGTAAGGGTGATCGCCCTTTGTTCTGTACCATAAATGTCAGTTGAAAATTGTCAGTTAGTTACACCACTGTACCCAAATGAAACAAATTAGCCGGGGTTTGGAGAACTTTATATTTTGAATTCTGCAGAAGCAACAAACAAACAATTTGAAACTTAAT
>OX463867.1:3557309-3624776 GCA_949825065.1 Odontocerum albicorne
TTAGGCATCACTGTTTATTCTACTTTATATAACGACATAACCCTACCGGTTTCAAGGTTTTCGCCTAATCATCAGGGAGCACAAATGAGACTGAATTATGTTCGAACTGATATCGACATACACGCTTCTAGTGTTAAAAATTGGAGATTGTTGTTGAAAGGAGGCAGGGGACAATTTCAGTTAGCAGCGTGGAGATCTTGGGATATATATATATTTGCCAGATGTCCATCTCAATGCACTGACTTAGAAATTTCTAGGGCCTCTAATCTGTCCAATGTATTTCTGTTACTACTGAATGCAAGAATTTGGCATATATCATATAACGTAGGATTATTTTCCTGTTTTTTTTTTTTCTAAAAGTAATTATTAGATGATAGCGACGTTGGCGTGCCTTGCCTCTAACATCACATCTCGAAGGCATCTATATTTTCTCCCTTCCTTCTCTATGTAAATATTAAAAAGCGGGGTGACATAATACATCCTTGCTTTACCCCTTTTAAAATATTAAACCACTCAATCAAAGAACTGCTAACTCTTAAACATGATCTACTTGCAATACCATATTCACTAATTTTTTTCGTGGCTTACCTCTTATCACGCGGTCATGTGACCTTAATTTAATATTTCCACAAGTATACGCAAAGAGAAAATCTGATCCACGCATCATCGTCTTATTAAAAAGACACTCTGAGCATCCCTTAACTTTTTTGAACGGGACTGCTTCTGATATTGTCGGTAGAGTTACATCGTTATATAAAATAGAATAAACCGTGTTTTAATAAACAAAAAGTTTAATAAATTATTAAAAATTAACGTTAATAGTTAATAATTTGAATTCTTCCTCAGATACGCTTGGCCGGCAGAACACGACCCAAACCGGAGGAACAATGTATCTATCGGTTGCCACCAAAACGGATCTGCCAGCATCACCAGCAACGGCAACCAAGTGGACCATTTGACTACGGAACTCGACAAGAAATGCAACACCGCGATTGCCAACAGCAAATGCAACAACAATAAACAGGAGCCCTCGGGAGTGGCGCCAGTTGAAGATAAGCCTGGAAGCTGTTGTGACGACCAAGACAAGAGTAATGAAAATGAGGAGCAGACCTTCTGCGGAAAAGAGATGATCATTTTGGGCAGGAACAAGTTGGAGACCAACGGCGTTTGTTATATCAACGGTGAGTCATTTTTGTATTAAACTTTCGTCGTGTACAATACAGTTGGAAGCATGCAGCAGCAGATGGTGTAGAACTTGGCAAGTACTGAAACTCCTCACCCTATAGGCTACCATATATCCTGTCGTTTAGCTCATGACTGAGCATCGTGACTCCCATGATAACGCATGACCACTTCTCTTCATTCATCTCTGCACTCCGTGGTTTGAAAAGTAGTTGTTAATAGTATTATACTTCTGTTGCGTCCCTCACTTGGTCAGTCCAATGCATTAGGACTTTTCGTCTTGTGCGTTGTCTTTCAACGCTTCCAGATACCACAAGCATCTCCAAACTGTCTCTTTAGCCACGATGTAGGACTCGTCGAAGGCATATTGTCAACAATCTGTCGGTGACTCTCAGTTCTTACAGAATGGAGGTGTTAGTTCCCCTTGCTGTCCATGGAATTCGTAACTTCCTTCTCCAGGACCACATTTCAAATGCATCTATTCTACATCTCTCGATTCCTCTCAGAGTCCACGTCTTCGCGCCGTGCATAAATATTGCGAAGTCAAGAGACTTAACTAGACACATATTCCTCGTGATGGTAATATGTAACAGGCCTATCACAAATCGGCATACATAATCATCTCCGGTAGCACCAACATCAGGTACCCTGTTCGTCCACTGTAACACATCGATCAATAAGTCCCGTTAGAAGTTACGTGTCAAACTTTCATGATATTCCGACATTGTGTCGTTGAGTTACAGTGGTTTTAGTGACGCTACTTTTGCTATTTTCAAAACAATGGAAAAAAAACGAATTTCGTGTGTTGATAAAACATTGGGAAATGGGAAAAAATACCGTTCAAACTCAGCGATGGCTTGAAAAGTGGTATCCGGGCTCTGCTCCGTCGAAAACAACCGGTTGTCGGTGGTATGCTGATTTTAAACGCGGTCGTACAGACACAAATGATGCTGAACGCTCTGGTCGTCCAAATGAGGCTGTTAGACCAGACAACATAAAAAAACCCTCAAAATCGTGATGGAAAATCGCAAAGTAAAGTTGCGTGACATCCTGAAGATATCATTTGGTAGTGTTTACACTATTTTGCATGAACATTTGGTCATGAAAAAGTTTTTTTCGAAATGTGTGCCGCGTTTACTCACAAACAATAACGCATCGATGATTCAGAGCGCTGTTTGGCACTGTTTACGCGAAATAAACAGGAGTTTTTGCGTCGGTATGTGACAATGGATGAAACTTGGATCCACCACTATACTCCGGAATCAAATCGGCAGTCAGCTGAGTGGAGAGCAGCCGGTGAAAGTCGTCCGAAGCGACCAAAAACTCAACAGTCGGCCGGGAAGGTTATGGCCTCCGTATTTTGGGATGCGCATGGTATAATATTCATAAATCACCTTGAAAAGGGAAAAACCATCAATAGCGAATATTACATAGCGTTATTGGAGCGTTTGAAGGCAGAAATTGCAAAAAAACGGCCCCATATGAAGAAGAAAAAAGTTCTCTTTCATCAGGACAATGCACCGTGTCACAAGTCGATGGTAACGATGGCCAAATTGCACGAGTTGAACTTCGAATTGCTTCCGCACCCACCGTATTCTCCAGATTTGGCCCCCAGCGACTATTGGCTGTTCGCAGACTTCAAAAAGATGCTCCAGGGAAAGAGATTTGGCTCCAATGAAGAAGTGATTGCCGAAACTAACGCTTATTTTGAAACCAAAGATAAATCGTTCTACACGGCTGGCATAGAAAAATTAGGAAAGCGTTGGAATGAATGTATCGCTCTTGAAGGAGACTATGTTGATGAATAAATAAGAATTTTGGCAAACAAATGTTGTTTTAGTAGTTAGTCCCGGGCCTTATTGATCGATGTGTTATGCTACATTTAAATATTCCAGATTCCGAATTCCAGATTGTTATCTATCTAAGTTTAACAAATAACAAGTATTTATTTGAGTTACGTTTTTCGCAAGTAAATTCGAGAATTAAAAACTGTCGAGAGTGACATTCGAAGATATCTCCCTATAGACTGGTGACTGACAGCGCGCTGGCCCGTGACGACTGCAAGTGATTCGGTTTGGTCCGGTTTCTCATCAGCATCATAGAGCTGACGGCGAAGAAAAATTTGACCTGTTTTTCTGACCTTTTCTGATCTACCAACTCCCTCCCCTCTGCCGTCTCGAGATATGGGCGTGTTTATTTTCATTTCTCTTTCGCATGATTTAATTTCTTACGACCAACCAAACTAGCTTAAGTTGTTGAGTAAATCTACATAGATACATACATGCCATTACGATATTTCCTTGTCTGGGTAGGCAAAAAAGACAGAGCGCCAGACTTTCCTTTTGCCTCTTCTACAAACATATAATTTCTCTGACTTTTCACATTTCTATGCTAACATACCAACACGCTATTTCACTGTCGGGGTAGACAGAGAGATCAGATCGTCAGACTTTCATATCTCGACACAAGTTTCTTTCGCCTCTTTCACATCCATACACCTACACGTAACTCTTACGATTTATCTGACTTTTTACATTTACTATATATACATACCGTCACGCCATTTCTCTGTCGAGGTAGGTAGAGATGGGAGAATGCCATACTTTCCTATCTCGACACACATCCTTCGCCTCTTCTACATCCATACACCTCACACAAACTCTTAGGATTTCTCTGACTTTTCACATTTATATGCTAACATACCAACACGCTATTTCACTGTCGGGGTAGACAGAGAGATCAGATCGTCAGACTTTCATATCTCGACACAAGTTTGTTTCGCCTCTTTCACATCCATACACCTTCTCGTACAAACTCTTACGATTTATCTGACTTTTTACATTTATAATACTCGTACATACCATCACGCCATTTCTTTGTCGAGATAGGTAGAGATGGCAGAATGCCATACTTTCCTACCTCGACACACATCCTTCGCCTCTTCTACATCCATACACCTTCTCATACAACTCATAGGATTTCTCTGACTTTTCGCATTTATATGTTAACATACCAACACGCTATTTCCCTGTCGGGGTAGACAAAGATATCAAATCGTAAGACTTTCATATATCGACACAAACTTCTCGTTCGCCTCTGTCACATCCATACACCTCCTCATACAAACTCTTACGATTTATCTGACTTTTTACATTTATATAAGTACCATCACGCCATTTCTCTGTCGAAGTAGGTAGAGATGACAGAGAGCCATACTTTCCTATCCATAGCCTCTTTAACATCCATACAACTTCTTCGACTTTCTACGTTTCGTTCTTTCAGAATATCATTTCCGCGATCCAATCATACTTTCTTTGGCCTTCCTCTCACACGCCTTCCACTCATATTTGCACTATATATCTGTTTTGTTACTCTTCATTCATTCGTTCCACATGCCCAAACCGTCTCACAATGCTCCTTCTCCAACTTACTCAACACATCAGCCTTAAGTACACATTCATCTCTCTTCGTTCCATATTCTGTCATACATTGCCACTCCATGTATTCATCTCAAAGCGCGCATTTCTACAGATTTTATTCGCCTCCTCTTAACCTTTTTCGACGTCCAATTTTCACTTTCATGCAACAAAGTCAATGTGTTAATATCCACAAGTGTACATTTCCTCTGGCACCTAGTACTACATACCAAAATACTAAGTGTTGGCAGCAAAACTCACAAAATATGCAACATGTATATAATTCCTAAAATATCTACTGCGGTACTAATTGGAATGCAATGGGAAACCACCGCACTATTTTTCAATTTTAATAAAACATTCACAAAAATCAGAATTCTTTAAAAACAAACCGGACACTTGGAAAGGTTAATCGGTTCTTAAAGTGTTAATAAAATAATATTTTAACTTGAATTTATTGTATTTTATTAAAAAAATTAAATAAAGTAAAAAATGAGCGAATTCAACAAATGGAATAATATTCTTATCAGCCATTTTGATAACCTCTTAAGTTGGTACTAATAATTTGAATGAAATATTTTCAACATTCAATAAGATACCGTTGTATTTCACGGGATTTTTCATCTAAGTCTCATTATGAATTAGATCCATTTTCGCATGACTCAAATCGGTGCTTATATGATGATTTTATCCCATGACACTAAGATTTGTGTGTTGCTAGCCGTTTGAAAAATAATGTTGCCTCATTTTAAAAGTATCAACTATTTTTATTGTCTGTGCTTCTGATAATATTTAAGTATTTTGTTTATTACATACATGAACACATATCATCACGTCATTTTCCTGTCTAAGTAGGCAGAAAAGATAGTGTGCCAGACTTTCCTATCTCGACACACATCCAAAGCTTTTTTATATCCAAATATCTTCTCACACAACGCGTACAATTTCTCTGACTTTTTGCCTTTGCATTTTTACATACCATCACACTATTTTCCTGTCGATGTAAACAGAGAAAAAAGAACACCAAACTTTCAAAATATATTTCACTTCATTCATCCATTCTTTCCTTGGTCTTCCTCTAACACGTCTTCCACTCATATTTGTTCTATATATCTGTTTTGTTAGTATTTCTTCATTCATTCATTCTACATGCCCAAACCATCTCAGTGTGCTCCTTCTCCACCTTACTCAACACATCAGCTTTAAGTTCCCATTCATCCTTAATCACTTTCCGTCATTCATTGTCACTTCACATATTCTTTAAGTCCTTGGTACTTTTTCCCGTTAGCAATTTGTATATGTGTATAAAGGGTCTTTCAAATTGAGCGTTTTTTTTAATTCTTGGATAAAATACAGATGGCGACGCGAACTTGCCTGGGTCTTGTGACATTTGAGAAGTGTAATGTATAACATTTATAAAAATGGAGTCGTATACAATAAAACAACGCGTTCAAATTGTCGAATTATTTTATGTATTGTAATCTCCGGAAACGGTGATGTTAATTGGCCACCAAGATCATGTGATCTGACACCGTTGGACTATTTTCTCTGGGGTTACGTGAAAATCCAGGTCTGTAAGAATGACCCCCGATCAATTCCTGAGCTGAAGGACGAAATTATTCGCGTTATCGGTGAGTTAGAACCGCAATTATGCCAAAATGTCATCGAAAATTTTGACCAAAGAGTGGACATCTGCGGAGCTGCAAGAGGTGGACATTTGGCGGATATTGTTTTTTGTGTTTAAATGTCATACATTATACTTCAATGACTGATAAAAAGTTTATTGAAATTAAAGCAAGTTTTGTGTTTTATTCAAGAATTAAAAAAATATATAAAAAAAAAACCGCTCAATTTGAAAGACCCTTTATAAAGGTGCAGGTGTGAAGATATCTTCTTATGCTTAACAGTAATATCCAAGCATACCCATTAAAAATGTATGGGATAGAGTCATGGGTAAAATGTATGGTATAGAGTCATGGGTTAAATGTATGGGATAGAGCCATGGGTTAAATGTATGGGATAGAGACATGGGTTAAATGTATGGGATAGAGCCATGGGTAAAATCCATACTCTTTGTAATAAAGGTGTCGCAGAAATCTCTTTTGCACTCGTACAACTATCAGAGAGGATTTCTCTCAGATCCCAAATGATTGAGCCGCACTCTTATTTACTACAAACCAGTGAATTATATATGAAGACATATCATATCATCAAATGCCCTAGAGCAGTTAATCCGTGGTTGCAGTCCTAAGACTGGTTTGCAGCAATTTGAACTCTTCTCCTCCATTCCCCCCTGTCCTGTGCGGCTCTTTTTAAGTCTGTATATGTTGAGCAGCGCACGTCCACCGACAGGTCCTCCAGGTACTCTCGGCGTGGGCGTCCCCTAGAGTTTGTCCCCTCGGTCATACCCTCCATTATGGCATGCAAGAGGCCCTCTTGTCGTATTATATGACCGATCCATCTTGCACGCCTTTCGGACAGGATCCTGAGCAGGTGCCTTCCTCCTTCGATTCGTCGGAGAACCTCTTCATTTGTGATGCGGTCTCTCCAGGAAATTCCTAATAGTCTTCTATAGGACCACATCTCAAAAGCCTCTAGTCTTCGTCTATCTCTTTCGGATAGGCACCATGTCTCGCAGCCGTACATCAAGATACTCCATACATAGGTCTTGATGAGGAGTATTCTCAGTTTTAGGTCTATATTATTTGATTCTATTATTTTCGACCTTTTATTAAATGCAAGTCTAGCCTGATGTATACGGCTGTCGACCTCGCTCTTGGACCGACCGCCCCATGTTATTTTGCTCCCGAGGTAGACAAACTCCTCGGTGTTCTTTAGTGGTTTACCCGACATCACTATTCTCATCTGGTGCTGCGCTCGGCCTACAGTCAGCAGTTAATAAAAAATATGATTTCTTTGTCAACAGATTCCCTCGGCCTCCACAGGGTTGAGAACCCATCCCACGCCGACTCAGCTGTATCCCTGCACCTCTACTGTCCGCCATTCAACGCGTGCCACGTGTTTAACCAGCAGACAGGCCGCAAGACCAAATGCAGCGTCACCTTCTGGTCCAAGTATGGACAGAAGAGGAACAGGGTAAGTCAACACTGTACTTTCAATCCAGTCTTTGTTTTACTCGTAACTTGGTAGACAGTCACACCTGGTCTGTCTGATTGAAGCTGGTCTAGGCTTAAAATTGTCATGTTTGTCTGAAAGATGTGTAGCGACAAGGAACACGGCAATCGGAACATTTAACCCTTACAGGCACAGGTAAACTTTACTTATTTTTACTCAGGCTGCACAAAAAATAAAATGTCAAGTTTCTTATTATTTTTTTTAATGTATTTGAAAAATTATACGTACAAATGCTAAATTAACATATTTCCACTTCCTCGGTAGGTCAAGGAACTCCCGGTGAGGTGGTACAACTTATGTACCACTAGTCCATATTTCCACTGGTACTTCTAATGTACCACTAAATAATGCCGAAATACATCCAAGTAAAATAAATTTTTAATCTAAATATAAATTTACCACAATTACTGAAGTCGATTTTATCACAACACAACTATTTTTTTATTAAAATTTAATACAAATATATAACGTTTTCTTTTATACGCACAAGTCGGCACACCAAGAACAACTGACTGTCAATAATATTAGAAGCTACAGTACCCGGCGGTAAGTCATACACATCGGGCTTAAGAAAGAGACTGTCGCTTTGTAGAGCATCGTCTCTGTCGTACGGACAGTTCGCGCATCGTGCGACAGAGACGACGTTCTACAAAGCGACAGTCTCTTTCTTAAGCCCGATGTGTATTACTTACCGCCGGGTACTATAAATGAATTTGTACAGGACCAGACCTGCAGCTGTGCGGATATGAGTCATAAGTATTATATTATGCGAAGTGGTACATAATCTGAGTGTTCGTGCAGCAATAGAGACAGGTTTAATAAGTGGTACATTGCGTGTACCATTGTGCAGTACTGCGTCAAAAACAGGTGGTACATAACGTGGACCACTAAGCCTGTAAGAGTTAATGTTATGTGTATGATAACCGCGCAATATCAAGAGTAGCAAAAATGTCAATACATAATAGTGTGTTGGTGACTACCTTGATGTATGGAAGTGAAACTCGGATTTGGCAGAAGAAGGCTAACTGTAAGATTAAAGCTGTGGAGATGTTTGCACTAAGGAATTTTTTTGGAGTGTCAATGTTTGAAAGAACATCAAAAATGAATGCATAGTAAAATAGATGTTTTGAGTAAGGTGAAGGAATGAGTTTTAAGTAAGGTGAAGGAATGAGTTTTAAGTAAGGTGAAGGAATGAGTTTTAAGTAAGGTGAAGGAATGAGTTTTAAGTAAGGTGAAGGAATGAGTTTTAAGTAAGGTGAAGGAATGAGTTTTAAGTAAGGTGAAGGAATGAGTTTTAAGTAAGGTGAAGGAATGAGTTTTAAGTAAGGTGAAGGAATGAGTTTTAAGTAAGGTGAAGGAATGAGTTTTAAGTAAGGTGAAGGAATGAGTTTTTAAGATAGTCTAGACATGTGGAAATAATAAATAATTAAAGAATGACTGAGCGAATATACAGGATGGCGCAGAGGAAACGCATGTCTTTCATTTAAGCGTAACATTGTTTATTTTCAAGATAATTTTTTGATGAATACAGGTAGGTAAATGAAGTGATAATTTTGCACCTTTAAATTAATTGTGAAAAATAATGTCAGGCAAGTGAAGTGTTGCCCTTCTTCGCAGTCACATATCTGCAGCCTCTCTTGAAAGTTACGCATCACTGTCGCATAAACATTACTTCTGGTATTCCTTCGATTTCTTGACGAATAGAAACTTTCAGTTCCTGTATCGTGCGGGGTTTGTTTGAGTAGACTCTAGATTTAAGGTAACCCCACAAAAAAAAGTAGCACGCAGACAAGTCTGGAGAGCGTGGAAGCCAAGAAACATTGCCGAAACGGGAGATGCGTTTCCTCTGTGCCACCCTATACAAGTCATAAATGCAAGGTATACGTAGAAGAGGTAGGCCAAGGAAAACGTGACTGAAGCAAAGGGACTAGATTTTGAAAGAAGGAAAAGGAAGAACTGTGAATAAAAGAGGATTATGCATGACGAGATGTATCAATGAGGAGGAGACGAAAGTTGTGTACGTAGATAGAAAAGTTTGAAGACCTGTTCTTCCTACTTCGCAACAGACACAGCGTTATGATGTGTATGTATGCGAGTTCCACAAAGTTAAAGCGTTAACATTTTATTGATAAATTTTATACTGTATATGGAAACAGAAATGGCGTATATAAGATAAATATAATGTATTATGATACGGAATGACGCAACTGTTATACTATTTGGCAATTCAATGGCGAGGATCAAGTGTGCACTGATTTACAGTAATTGCCGCTTTATTATTGAATTGACTGACCTCCGTCTCTCTCTTAGATTACCTGGTGCCAAGCTATAAACACTCTGGCATCATCTGTTATCAGTCTACATAGGTAAAAGCATTCTGCAGAAAAATGTATGCCAAAAAATATGGTAAAAAAAGTATGTTGTGAGTTTGTGGACTTTTAGAAAAAGATTAGATTACCTGGGGCCAAGCTATAAACACTCTGGCATCATCTATTATCAGTCTACATCGGTAAAAGCATTCTGCAGAAATATGTATGCCAAAAAATATGGTTAAAAAGTATATTGTGAGTTTGTGGACTTAGAAAAAGATTAGATTACCTGGTGCCAAGCTATAAACACTCTGGCATCATCTATTATCAGTCTACATCGGTAAAAGCATTCTGCAGAAAAATGTATGCCAAAAAATATGGTAGAAAAGTATATTGTGAGTTTGTGGACTTAGAAAAAGATTAGATTATCTGGTGCCAAGCTATAAACACTCTGGCATCATCTATTATCAGTCTACATCGGTAAAAGCATTCTGCAGAAATATGTATGCCAAAAAATATGGTTAAAAAGTATATTGTGAGTTTGTGGACTTAGAAAAAGATTAGATTACCTGGTGCCAAGCTATAAACACTCTGGCATCATCTATTATCAGTCTACATCGGTAAAAGCATTCCGCAGAAAAATGTATGCCAAAAAATATGGTAGAAAAGTATATTGTGAGTTTGTGGACTTAGAAAAAGATTAGATTACCTGGTGCCAAGCTATAAACACTCTGGCATCATCTATTATCAGTCTACATCAGTAAAAGCATCCTGCAGAAATATGTATGCCAAAAAATATGCCTAAAAAGTATATTGTGAGTTTGTGGACTTAGAAAAAGATTAGATTACCTGAGGCCAAGCTATAAACACTCGGGCATCATCTATTATCAGTCTACATCGGTAAAAGCGTCCTGCAGAAATATGTATGCCAAAAAATATGGTTACAAAGTATATTGTGAGTTTGTGGACTTAGAAAAAGATTAGATTACCTGGGGCCAAGCTATAAACACTCGAGCATCATCTATTATCAGTCTACATCGGTAAAAGCATCCTGCAGAAAAATGTTTGCCAAAAAATATGGTAAAAAAGTATATTGTGAGTTTGTGGACTTAGAAAAATATTAGATTACCTGGGGCCAAGCTATAAACACTCGGGCATCATCTATTATCAGTCTACATAGGTAAAAGCATTCTGCAGAAAAATTTATACCAAAAAATATGGTAAATAAGTATATTGTGATTTTGTGGACTTAGAAAAATATTAGATTACCTGGGGCCAAGCTATAAACACTCGGACGTCATCTATTATCAGTCTACATCGGTAAAAGCGTCCTGCAGAAAAATGTACGGCAAAAAATATCGTAAAAAAGTATATTGTGAGTTTGTGGACTTAGAAAAAGCATGGTGTTGAATGTAAATTAATACGAGGTATTGCGTCATTATATGCAGAAATTATTAAAGGGAATGGTTTAATATTTCGAAAGAGGTAAAGCAAGGATGTGTTATGTCATCCTGGTTATTTAATATTTATATAGATTTATGAAGGGAAAGATGAAAATATTTTGGAAGGAAATAAGTCAAATGTGATGAAAACTATACGAGAGGTGTTAAAGTGGAATCAAAGATAAGAGTGGAAGAGTTTTGTCTGAAGACGGAAGGGTTCGTTCAAGAAGGAAGGAATATTTTGAAGAGCTGTGACGTGACGATTAACTGTGACGAAGTGAGCTCAGAACTAATAGTGTAAGGGGTGAATGAATGATCGAATTGCTGTGACAGTTTTTCTACACACCGAAAGACTGGAGGAGTACGTTGATCATTCTGTTATTTAAAGGTAAGGGTGCAAGAATGGAGTGTGGAAGTTACAGAGCCATTAATTTGCTGAGTGTAGTAAGTAGACTGTAGGGAAAAGTTATGATAGAAAGAGTGAGAAGAAAGTATGGGATAGTCAGGGTGCCTTTTTAAGTAGAATAGGGTACAAAGATCAGATTTTATCTTTGCATATTATATATACTTGTGGAAAAATTGTGGCAAAAAATAAAAAAGCGTATTGCGGGTTTGTGGATTTGGATAAAGCAATGACCGCGTCATAAGAGACAAACTATGGATAATGTGTTGAACGCGTGATAAGGTTTGAACGTAAACTAATACGTGGTATTGCTTCATTATACGCCGAAAGTACAGCATGTGTGAATGATACCTTGAGTGAATGGTTTAATATTTCGAAAGGGGTAAAGCAAGGATGCGTTATTCAATATTTATATACATGCATGTGTGAATGAACTACAGAGATAAAATAGTGGTATAAAAGTGTCGAATAATAATTATTAATATCCAGATCTAACCGGATCCGCTTTGAAGTTCGTCTGAAGCGAAAAAAATTGTAAAATCTAAAAACAGATGGCACTCAAATAGCACATTATTATCGATGATAATTAAGATATTTATGATTTGTAATAACAGATGTCGCACTATTGAGCACACGATGAAGAAGAAGATGAGAAATTAATAAATCCATGAAAGGTTTTTACAGGTAAATTTTATATAGATATTAACAGCATTCATGTTGCCTTGTATAATGATAATACTGCCCAATAGTGTAGTGAGTGCTGTGACATTGAACCAGTGTATGAGACGTCTGGACAAGTTTCAATACTCAAACTCAAGAGTGCTGTTTTAGTGTTGTTTTGTTTCCTTTGCTTTTCCCTCGCTGTCTCTCCATGGACATATGACAGGTAAACCTTATATAAATATTAACAGCATTCATGCTGCCTGGCTATAATGATAATACTGCCCAATAGTGTAGTGAGTGCTGTGACATTGAACCAGTGTATGATGAGACGTCTGGACAAGTTTCAATACTCAAACTCAAGAGTGCTGTTTTAGTGTTGTTTTGTTTCCTTTGCTTTTCCCTCGCTGTCTCTCCATGGACATATGACAGGTAAACCTTATATAAATATTAACAGCATTCATGCTGCCTGGCTATAATGATAATACTGCCCAATAGTGTAGTGAGTGCTGTGACATTGAACCAGTGTATGATGAGACGTCTGGACAAGTTTCAATACTCAAACTCAAGAGTGCTGTTTTAGTGTTGTTTTGTTTCCTTTGCTTTTCCCTCGCTGTCTCTCCATGGACATATGACAGGTAAACCTTATATAAATATTAACAGCATTCATGCTGCCTGGCTATAATGATAATACTGCCCAATAGTGTAGTGAGTGCTGTGACATTGAACCAGTGTATGATGAGACGTCTGGACAAGTTTCAATACTCAAACTCAAGAGTGCTGTTTTAGTGTTGTTTTGTTTCCTTTGCTTTTCCCTCGCTGTCTCTCCATGGACATATGACAGGTAAACCTTATATAAATATTAACAGCATTCATGCTGCCTGGCTATAATGATAATACTGCCCAATAGTGTAGTGAGTGCTGTGACATTGAACCAGTGTATGATGAGACGTCTGGACAAGTTTCAATACTCAAACTCAAGAGTGCTGTTTTAGTGTTGTTTTGTTTCCTTTGCTTTTCCCTCGCTGTCTTTCCATGGACATATGACAGGTAAACCTTATATAAATATTAACAGCATTCATGCTGCCTGGCTATAATGATAATACTGCCCAATAGTGTACTGAGTGTTGTGACACTGAACCAGTGTACGAGACGTCTGGACAAGTTCCAATACTCAAACCCAAGAGTGCTGTTTTAGTGTTGTTTTGTTTCCTTTGCTTTTCCCTCACTGTCTCTCCATGAACATATGACAGGTAAACTTGATATAGCTATTAACAGCATCCACGCTGCCTGGCTATAATGATAATACTGCCCAATAGTGTAGTGAGTGCTGTGACATTGAACCAGTGTATGAGACGTCTGGACAAGCTCCTACACACAAACCCAGGAGTGATCTCTCTCTCTCTACATGACAACATGATAGACAAACTCAATATACAGAGTATCCCTAAAATGATACACTGTATACGATTATGTTCTGACTTACTAAATTTGGATTAGATTTTTTTTAGTTATCGCTCAAACTGATACTCATTCTGCTCCATTCACTGCTAATAACGTGCATTTGTTTTGGTATTTAGGCGCATTCTCTTTTAATGGCTGCTCTCAATACATTAACCGTTGCCGCTTATGTGCCATAAACTTCCTGATCAAAAAACGTCATAAGCACGATGTCTAGAGAGTGCGGGGGGGTATTCAATGCTATATATACGTCAAGTCCATCTGTCCAACAAATTTCCATCAAGACAGACCCTAACATCACAATGGTAGTTGAAAAATGCACCATCTTGCTTGAAATAAAAATGTTTATCCCAACGCTCCTCACAAATGCTTGGCACGACAAATTCCTACATCAAATTGAAGTATATATATATATATATATATATATATATATATATATATATATATATATATATATATATATATATATATATATATATATATATATATATATATATATATATATATATATATATATATATATATATATATATATATATATATATATATATATATATATATATATATATATATATATATATATATATATATATATATATATATATATATATATATATATATATATATATATATATATATATATATATATATATATATATATATATATATATATATATATATATATATATATATATATATATATATATATATATATATATATATATATATATATATATATATATATATATATATATATATATATATATATATATATATATATATATATATATATATATATATATATATATATATATGCGTATGGCATAGTCAGGCACTTTATAAAATCAAATTTAGATCCCTCAGCCATATTTTGGCTTCGGTCGCCAGTTTGTTTATATCCTCGCATCACTCCGTAGAACCTGTGTTTAGGGCATTATCTTATAATATGGTGTAGGGTCTGACCCGCAGCACCGCAGTCCCAACTGGGGTCATCGATGTAGCCCCATCTGTGGCGCTCGGCTGCACTTCTGCTGCAGTCTGTTCTAACACGGTTCAGTGTTGACCACTCTTTGCGGTCCAGCTCAAAGTAGGCGACCCTAACAAAAGGCACAGTACAAAAGTGTGTTTATTTCTTTTATATATTAGCAGCATATTATATGTGCTATCTGATAATGATAATAAACTGATAATGAAAATAAAACGTCTTGAATAAAATTATCAAAAAGTCTCGTAAAAAGTTTCCCCTTTTCCGAAAATGGATATCAAAGGATTGTTATTCCGTTTGAAATAATAACAAATATTAATCCCCGTGAACTCTTCCGAGAAATCATAATATTTTCGCGATGAAGTTATCAATGGAGTGATGATATTTAACCTTGCAGGGGCCATTATAGAGCAACGTCTCTTATCTCAATTAAATGATAAATTTATAAATAAATTTGTGATTTATCTGAGTCGGAAAAACCGTCCCAATTTGTCTTGAAATCAAATTACTCTGTCAAAAATACGCCCTTACCTCGATTTATTATTGCTTACCCTTTAGAGAACAGACTCTCCTCAAGAGCGCTCTAAGGAGGGACTTCGAGAGGGTTGCGTAAGAATGTGTGAAAACACGATGAAATTGAGACATTAGGAAGGAATGCGTGTTGAAAGAAAATGCAATGTTATCTAGAAGATAATGGAGCCAACGCTCCATTATCTTCTAGTTAACATTTAAATCAATGATTAAATAGCTAACATTTAAATCTTCGAGCTAACATTTAAATCAATGATTAAATAGCTAACATTTAAATCTTCTAGCTAACATTTAAATCAATGATTAAATAGCTAACATTTAAATCTTCTAGCTAACATTTAAATCAATGATTAAATAGCTAACATTTAAATCTTCTAGCTAACATTTAAATCAATGATTAAATAGCTAACATTTAAATCTTCTAGCTAACATTTTAATCAATGATTAAATAGCTAACATTTAAATCTTCTACCTAACATTTAAATCAATGATTAAATAGCTAACATTTAAATCTTCTAGCTAACATTTAAATCAATGATTAAATAGCTAACATTTAAATCTTCTAGCTAACATTTAAATCAATGATTAAATAGCTAACATTTAAATCTTCTAGCTAACATTTAAATCAATGATTAAATAGCTAACATTTAAATCTTCTAGCTAACATTTAAATCAATGATTAAATAGCTAACATTTAAATCTTCTAGCTAACATTTAAATCAATGATTAAATAGCTAACATTTAAATCTTCTAGCTAACATTTAAATCAATGATTAAATAGCTAACATTTAAATCTTCTAGCTAACATTTAAATCAATGATTAAATAGCTAACATTTAAATCTTCTAGCTAACATTTAAATCAATGATTAAATAGCTAACATTTAAATCTTCTAGCTAACATTTAAATCAATGATTAAATAGTTAACATTTAAATCTTCTAGCTAACATTTAAATCAATGATTAAATAGCTAACATTTAAATCTTCTAGCTAACATTTAAATCAATGATTAAATAGCTAACATTTAAATCTTCTAGCTAACATTTAAATCAATGATTAAATAGCTAACATTTCAATCTTCGAGCTAACATTTAAATCAATGATTAAATAGCTAACATTTAAATCACCATCTCAACAGATGGTCGTGTCACTTAAAAAGGGGGAAAGACTTATGAAAATAATCTATACAAGTAATAAATTAAGTACATGAAGCTTGGGAAAACCTATAAAAACATAGCACGACCAAATGAATCAAATTTAAAACAGTTAAAAGCTTCTTCTTCATCTTATTTTAGGCCTGTTATGGTCCTGCATCATTGTTTCCCTCTTGCGACGTCGACTGCCAGCTGTCTTTCCATCTTTTGGGAGGTCGTCCTGGAGGTCTGCTTGCTTGGGGGATACTGTCCCTGGCCATTCTTACGGCTCTTGGTTCCGCCATTCTGGATACATGTTCGTTCCAGAACCTTCTTCGTCGTGTCGTCCCCATCTGACAATATCTTCAACTTCGCACATCCTTCGGATTTCTGTGTTTCGTACTCTATCACGAAGGGTTTTGCCAGCGATACTCCTGAGTACCTTCATTTCGCTGGTTCGAAGGAGATTTTTGGTTCTGACAGTGTCGGCTCTGGACTCTATGCTGTATGTCATTATGGAGTGGACATAGGTCTTGTATATCCTCACCTTGCTTTGGATGTTCATATGCTTGTTTTTCCAGATAGAAGCCTTTAATATAAAATGCAGTTAAAAGCCTTTAATATAAAATGACAATTTATATACTGCCGTTTAGAGAGCAGACTCTCCTCAAGGGCGCTCTAACTCGGGATTCATACCCACTATTAGAAAGCAGAATCTCCTCAGGAGCGCTCTAACTCGGGATTCATACCCACTATTAGAAAGCAGACTCTCCTCAAGGGCGCTCTTACTCGGGATTCATACCCACTATTAGAGAGCAGACTCTCCTCAAGGGCGCTCTAACTCGGGATTCATACCCACTATTAGAAAGCAGAATCTCCTCAGGAGCGCTCTAACTCGGGATTCATACCCACTATTAGAAAGCAGACTCTCCTCAAGGGCGCTCTTACTCGGGATTCATACCCACTATTAGAGAGCAGACTCTCCTCAGGGGCGCTCTAACTCGGGATTCATACCCACTATTAGAAAGCAGAATCTCCTCAGGAGCGCTCTAACTCGGGATTCATACCCACTATTAGAAAGCAGACTCTCCTCAAGGGCGCTCTTACTCGGGATTCATACCCACTATTAGAGAGCAGACTCTCCTCAAGGGCGCTCTAACTCAGGATTCATACCCATTATTAGAGTGCAGACTCTCTTCAAGGGCGCTCTAACTCGGGATTCGAACCCTCTATTATTGACAGATTAAAAATATTACAAAATTAGATTAGAAACTTCCCCATATCTGTATATGTTTATAAAAACATATTTGGTAAGAAAACCGCAGAAAACTTACCAATGGAAGACGATCTACCTTTGTAGATCTTCCGATATGTGATAGTAACACATTCAGCTTGAGGTGTAGTGTTAATCTATGCTCTTTTCGATTTTAGACTATGCGGACGTCTGTTGTTTGGATATTATGAAGTAATAGTTGGACAAATTAGGACTTCTTGAAAATGTATGTCTGAGATTTATTTTTGACTTGAGAAAATACAATCGTGTCACTTCGTATCGAAGTAAACTGAACTGGTTCAGCGTGAAAAATAGACGTAAACAGAACATATTGTCACTACTGTATAATACATATCCTTAACTGTCCCGCCGCCCTTTCTTATTTCGTCGAGAATATTCAGCGTCTTTCCGATAATGGAGCTGCAATTCGCTCAAATAGAGATTGTTTAGTGGCTTTCCAAGTTCACCGCTCTTGTTTTTTTACATGGTTCTTTACTGTCCATGCAGTGAGACTCTGGAATCAGTTACAATCTTATTGTAAACTCACTCCATCACTGGCATGTTTTAAAATAGCAACTGAAATAATTCTTAATTCAGTAATATAACGTGTTTCATTCCCGATTTATATTTCCTTTCCACCATCCCTTTTGAATGTTAGAAATAGACGCCAAATTCACATACTGTCGGTATTTTATAATATCCTTAACTGTCCCGCCGGCCCCACTTATCTCGCCGAAAATTTTCAGCGTCTTTCCAATCATGGATTAGCGCTACGCTCAAACAAAGATTGTTTATTGGCCTTTCCAGTTCACCGCTCCTCTTTCTTTACGTCGTCCTTTACTGTCCATGCAGTGAGACTCTGGAATCAGTTACAAACCAATATAAGACTCGCTCCGTCCTTGGCATGCTTTAAGAAGCGACTGAAAAACCTCTTAATTTCTTGTCAGTAAAATAACGTGTTTCATTCCTGATTTTTCTTTTCCTTTCCTCTCCACCATCCCTTCTTTTCCTATTTGATTGATGATATCTCACTTTATATGAAAAATAATGTTCGGGTGATTGTCCGTCTTTGTGGGGTTCGTGGGCATATGCTCACGTATATGTTTATGGATTTCGTGGGGATGGATAGTCATTTGAATTATTTATGTGACCACGTAACTCGCTTAATTTACTTTTGACTGGTTGGTTGGAAGAGATTGCCGCCTGGCAATAAACCTGCCAGAACCTGTATTTGCAATAAAAGTGAAATAAATACCTTTCTTTTATCCTTGTATTGATGATATCTAACATTTATTTTTATTATGTTTACTATTCATGAAGTTTAATCTGGTTGTTTGGAAAAGATTGCCACTTGGCAATAATAGGTCCTCCAGATTGTTTTGCAATAAAGTGTTAAACAAATAATCTAAAATTACTCAAGGGATCTTTTCCATACTCAGCCAGCAAATGCCGGGATAAGCTACCCTTCTCGTCGAAAGAGCAGGTGACTAATTGCACCAATCAGGAATGCTCTGAAACATCACCTTCTAAATGGTTTGTGATTTTATGTTGTCAAAGTTCTCTTATTTGCTTTTCAAAGCTCTTATTTGCTTTTCTCTCGTTTCGCTTGGTAGTTAGTCTGAGGTTGTATGTTTCGCTTGGTAGTTATTCTGAGGTTGTATGTTTCGCTTGGTAGTTAGTCTGAGGTTGTATGTTTCGCTTGGTAGTTATTCTGAGGTTGTATGTTTCGCTTGGTAGTTAGTCTGAGGTTGTATGTTTCGCTTGGTAGTTATTCTGAGGTTGTATGTTTCACTTGGTAGTTAGTCTGAGGTTGTATGTTTTTTTTTCAATATTTTTAACAATAATTTTACTACTACTTATTTATTATTTAAGTTTTTGTATTATAATTTACGTGTACAAGGGTGTGAGCTGAAAAACATCCTAACTCTTCATCCTCCTATTGGTGGGGGGCATATTTGTATGGACGGCGCCACTAGGCAGTTAGCAAGTTTCCCTTGACAATTCATATTTAAGAAAAATGTTTACCCTTTCCGATTTACATAATGACCTTAGATGGTGATGTATTTTGCGCCACGCAACATCCAGACCATACTCGCAGCCCGGATTATCCCTATTGTCTGTCTCTCTTGTCAATTTATGATTATTTTTCTTGCCATTATGATGATTATCCCACTTATCATTATAATGATTATTGACCTACTTGTCATGATAGTGTCTGTCCCACTTCACATTATAATGATTGTGTAACTCATTCCGGCATTTACTGGCTGAGTATGTAAAAGATCCCTTAGATAATGTTAGATTATTAACACTTCGAAGAAAGTTTTAATAATCTAACATTATCTAAGGGATAGAATTAAATTTTTGACGACCTCCGCGGCCTGATGGTAAAACGATTGTCTGCCGATCCGGAGGTTGCGGGTTCATCCCTGCTGGAACACACATTTTTTAAAATGAGATTCCAGTTTGGTCTTCACTTAGGGTTCATTAAAACAACTTTTTGGTTAGTTGTAAGAGATTGCCACATGGCAATAAATTCGCCAGGTTAAATTAAAAAAAGAAATGCAACATTCATTGGACGCGGTAGTAAAGATATGATTTTTAGTAAATCTGTCTCGCAAAAGGACAACCGAAAAATACATGCTCTATAGTTTCATCATCCGGTTCACACTCGCAGCCGGAATTCTTTACAATACCCATTATGTAAAGGTGACTAGACACTACGCAATGACCTGTCCACAAACGACATATGACAGACACTTCCATCTTGTTCATTCTTATTATATTAAACCATGGTGACAAAGGGATAGTTTGTTGGATTGATTTATATCTAGAGCCCTTATTTACACCAGTTATTTTGACCCCATCCAACGGCCATTGTTGCCCATTAAGTATCATGTTGAATTTTATTTAATGACTTTGAAACATGCTTCCTTTGCCAAGGAATCAACACATGCATTACCAGTGATACCAATATGTGAAGGAATCAAGCTGGAGAAACATATATATTCTTTGACATCAACTGTAATAATTTGGCTTTGATTGAGCAAATAATATTTTTTTTTACCTGGTGAGTTTATTGCCATGTGGCAATCTCTTCCAACCAACCAGAAAGATGTTTTTATAGGCCCTAAGTGTTAACCAGACTGGAATCCTATTTTAAAAAAATCTGGGTTCCAGCGGGGATCGAATCCGCAACCTCCGGATCGGCAGACAAGTGTCTTACCACCAGGCCACGGAGGTCATCTTTGTATGAGTTACTCAAAAAATTACCTGAAATTGAGTGAAAAGCACATAGATAATCGGAGAAGATAACAAATTCTAAATCAATTCAATAGAGCCGGGGTATTAGAATAGAGCTTTTGCGGTTGCTGGTCCTGTGTGGTGTGGAATGATCTGCCTCCTAGTGTCACAGATATGGATGGCGTGAGCAGCTTTAGGAAGCACTTAAAGATAATCCTTTTTGGGAGGTCTTATCAAAATTCATCAGTGGGTTTGAATCCTGAGTAATGAACTGAAGTGAACGCATTTTTCATAAAGTATTCATGTATTATACATCGTTGTTACACATATTTTTATAACCTTTTTATGAATCTTTAGGCGCCCCCTTTGGCTCGGCGCTCCTAGGCAAATGCCTAGGTTTGTATGTTAGCAAACACGGCTCTGAGTACACCCATCCCTCAATTTTTTACTCGTTTCGAGCCACAATATAACATTATTCAAAGGGTCTTTTACATACTCAGCCAGCAAATGCTGGAATGACCTGCACTTGCCCTTGACATAGCACCTTCTAAATAGTTAGTGATTTTATTTTATCAAAGTTTGGACTCTTATTTGTTGTTTTTTTTTTCGCTTTGTAGTAAATCTAAGGTTGTATGCATTTATTTTTTTTAACAATAATTTAATAACAGCTTATTTTTTATCATTTATTTTATTTTGTATTATAATTTACATGTACAAGGGTATGGGCTGAAAAACATATGACTTCCTCGTGACCGGACTCGCCCTTCTATTGGTGAAGGTGTAAATCGATTAAGAGGATGCTATGAGATGAGCCCAAACTATTTGATAGCTTCTCGTGTATTTTATTATCTATTGCCTTAACAGATACAGGGTGTCCAAAAAAATTTGTATAAACACTTAGAATTATTGCAATTCAGTTATTAAGGTATCTAAGATTAAAACTCCAAATTAAAGAAGACATACGTAGAATTTATTTAGTTATTAAAAGTGCTCAAAATGGTTGCCATTCTGATCCATGATAACGTGGAATCGCAAACATTACGAATAATTTGTTTTGGTATTTGGGCGCATTCTCTTTCAATGGCTGTTTTCAATTAATTAACTGTTACCGGTTTTGTGCCATAAACTTTATCATGAGTCCTCATAAAAGAAAGTTCATTGGCGTGAGGTCTAGGGAGTGCGAGGGGTATTCACTGCTACTAGTCTACATATATATGATTATGTTCTGACGTACTAAATTTGGATTAGATTTTTTTTAGTTATCGCTCAAACTGATACTCATTCTGCTCCATTCACTGATAATAATGTGCATTCGTTTTGGTATTTAGGCGCATTCTCTTTCAATGGCTGCTCTCAATACATTAACTGCTGCCCCTTTTGTGCCATAAACTTTATATTTTATGATTCCCTATCAAAAAAGGTCATTATAGTTCGGAAAATGTAGGTAGAGTCCTGTGACAGCTCACAAATTTGCCCCAATACAACCTTATGTAATGTATTTACCTAAATAACTTGCTGTTTATTAGAATTGAGGCTTGTATTAAAGTTGATAAAATAATTAAAATTACTGAACATCGTTACAAGGTTGTATTGGGGCAAATTTGTGAGCTGTCACAGGACTCATCCTAGATTTTCTGAACTATAGCATGGTGTCTGGGGTGTCCGATGGGTATTCCATGCTACATCTACATTATAATCCATCTGTTAGGCAAATTCCCATCAAGACAGGTCCTCACATCACGATGGTGGTGGGGAGGTGCACCATCTTGCTGGAAATAAAAGTCCTCCTATTCTTAGACTCCTCACAACACAACGCAACCGCGTGGTTTGACAAATCCCTGCAGCAAGTTCAAGGAAAGTGTACTGTGTAAAAGCGCGTGTACATTTTACTGGCACACTATATGTTATGTGTAATTTTACTGTCACACTATATGTTATGTGTAATTTTACTGGCACACTATGTGTTATGTGTAATTTTACCGGCACACTATATGTTATGTGTAATTTTAGGAAATTTATGTACACATGATACACAGGTGTCGCAAAAAATATATCCACAATTTTTTGCCGTGCCGTTTATCTGAACTTGATGCAGAAATTCATCATACTGACGCTTTCGTGAATAGTTTAGAAATGAGGAGGACTCTTATTTCCAGTATGATGATGTACCTCTCCACTACGATCATGATGTGAAAGTCTATCTTGATGTATATTTGCTAAACAGAGGGATTGGGTGTAGAAGTAGCATTGAATATCCCCCGCGCTCCCCAAACATCACGCCAACGGACTTTTTTTAATGAAGACTCATCAAGAATAAAGTAAATGACACAAAACCTAGAACAGTTAATGAATTGAGAGCAACCATTGAAACAGAATGCGGCCAAATAACAAAAGGAATAGATCGTGAATTGTGTGATGCCACGCTATCAGCAGTGCAGACAGAAAAGCCATAATTAGAGCATTTGCAGCAAATAAAAAAGCTAATACGTTTATCTTCTTTAATATGAAGTTTTGATATTAGATACTATATACTTAATAAATGCTGAATTTTCATTCATTTGAAATGTGTGACACCCTGTATACACTTTTTCTAGATAATTTGCAAATATATTGCATGCTTGATGTAGTCCCGAAAGTTTCTGGTACAATTGAGATTTAATATGCACCCATAACTTTTCAATATTTCATTTTAAATTACATAAAACATTTATTAACAAAACTTCAATTTTTTATAAAACACAAAAATGATATAAAATAATGAATTTAGAAACATTAGAGGTACACAAAGCCATAAACATTAGAGATATGTTACACAAAGCCATAAACATTAAAGATACACAAAGCCATAAACATTAGAGATATACAAAGCCATAAACATTAGAGATATGTTACACAAAGCCATAAACATTAGAGATATGTTACAAAAAGCCATAAACATTAGAGATATGTTACACAAAGCCATAAACATTAAAGATACACAAAGCCATAAACATTAGAGATATACAAAGCCATAAACATTAGAGATATGTTACACAAAGCCATAAACATTAGAGATATGTTACACAAAGCCATAAACATTAGAGATATGTTACACAAAGCCATAAACATTAGAGATATGTTACGCAAAGCCATAAACATTAGAGATACACAAAGCCATAAACATTAGAGATATGTTACACAAAGCCATAAACATTAGAGATATACAAAGCCATAAACATTAGAGATACACAAAGCCATAAACATTAGAGATATACAAAATCATAAACATTAGAGATACACAAAGCCATAAACATTAGAGATACACAAAGCCATAAACATTAGAGATATACAAAATCATAAACATTAGAGATACACAAAGCCATAAACATTAGAGATACACAAAGCCATAAACATTAGAGATACACAAAGCCATAAACATTAGAGATACACAAAGCCATATACATTAGAGATACACAAAGTCATAAACATTAGAGATACACAAAGCCATAAACAAAAATTAAAAAGTAATGAAACACTAAAGAATGCAGAGGGCTCCCACATCTTGAACACTTTTCCTGTGCATTAATATTATTGAATTCATAAGAAATATTTATGGAAAATATTTAAATTCCTCTATTAAAATTTAAATCTTTCCATCAATAGACCACACACATTTTTGATGTGAGTGGTCCATAGTAACTTGACACCAGTTTGATATTGAGATCATTCCGCCTGAAGAAAGCCTCGGGATAGAAGATAGAAACACGTGTAGCTGGAATGAATGCAATTAGTTGAATAAGTAATTTATTGTTAAATATTCAAAGATGTAATGATTTTAAAATTGCTTTTGTAGTATTCTCAATGTTTAACTGGTTTCCGAGACTAACAGGATGAACGGTAAAAGACACCATGAAGAAGCAGTAATGTCTGCATGAGCTTAGCGCCAGTCCACGACTAAAGCGTTCAATTGACCGACTAACTGATTTTTGTATCCAAGAAACTGGCAAAAATGTACATAAAGGATTAAACTTTGCAAGCAAGTGAACTACGGGAATTCCCCACCCTTTGTCTACCACTTTATAATAGGATTGTGGTACTGCTGGTAGACATTGCTTTGTTTAGTTATCGGTTAAGGTGTTGAGGGTATCTCTACACTTCAAATACTCGTTAAAAGTTTCTTGAATCTTCGAAAAGACTATGGTTTCACTTTGCGGTGCCATGTTTTATGTAAAAGGAAAAATAAGTAAATAAAATACTTGCTTTATATTTTTGTGCTCACCACTGGTTTATTTTCGGGGTTTACTACCGGTTTCGAAGACCACCGTCTTCATCGTCAGGTGAAGATCAACTAAATTGCTAAAAATACATTTCCTGTACAAGTGTAAATAATATGTTATAAGAGGAATGAGGTGACAATTTGGAAATTCTCGAGATTAAAAAATGTATAAAAGTAAGTCTAAATATCATCAACAACCGAAACAATTTTAATAATAGCCTTCTTTCTGCTTAATATGGTTCCTATTTAAAATACACCCCCTTGGATATCCAGACCCTGGCCTGCCCGAAAGATTCATTTTCATTTTTTCCCCGTCCCATTTACCATTGAATCACATCTCTCCCCACTTCTCTCCCCTACCTCATTCCTCTTGTATTATATACACTTGTACAGGAAGTGTATTTTTAGCAATTTAGTTTATCTTCACCTGATGATGAAGACGGTGGTCTTCGAAACCGGTAGTAAACTCAAAAATAAACCAGTGGTGAATACAAAAATATTTAAAAAATGTGTTTTATTTACTTATTTTTCCTTTTACTTGTTAAAGACATTAGAATTTATAACAGTATTAAGGAATATTTGCAAACAGAACCAATGTATTTACATTCTTAAAATATCTATATTCTTCATGTTACGTTCCTCTGTTACGTGTCTCCATGCTACAGTGGACCCACTCTAAGCAGGCTCTTCAGCCAGGAGTTCATTCTTGTCATATTTTCCCCTGCAGTATGGCTTTAATTCTAAATGCTCACAATATAAGAAGTCTCCTGAAAAAACTCTTAATTTCCAGTCAGTAATATAACGTGTTTCATTCCTGATTTTTCCTTTCCTCTCCATCATCCCTTCCTTTTCCATTGATTGATGATATCTCACTTTACATGAAAAGGAATGTTCAGGTGATTGTCCGTCTTTGTGGCTATATGCTCACGTATGTTATGTATTCATGGATTTCGTGGGGATGGATAGTCATTTGAATGTTTTTTGCGACCATGTAACTTACTTAATTTACTTTTGTCTGGTTAGTTAGAAGAGATTGCCGCTTGGCAATAAACCCACCAGATGAGGGTGTGGGCTGTAAAACATCTGGTGTCCCCGTGGCTGGGTTCGCCCTATATTGGTGGGGTGTATTTTGGCCGAGGGGATGCTATTAGATGAGCCCAAGCCTTTTGACAGCTTCTGTGTTTGATGTATTGTCTGCAATTTATGTGTTTTAGAAGTGTTATTCAGGTGTGATCTTGTACATACTATGTTGCTGTCAATAAACCTAATATGTATTTATTTATGATTGTATTTGCAATAAAAGTCTTAAATAAATAAATATAATTAATATATATATTTATGAATGTCTTTTGGAATTAAAAAAAACTTGACAATGGTCAGTGACAAGATGGTCATAAAAAAATAACACATAGCGTTTCAAGCTATAGCTAAACGTTACACTAAAATATAACAAAAATAACGTGCTTAGCTAAAAAATTCAATTTTTTATTAATCCACAATGATTTTGTTATTAAATGTTATTATAGTGACAGATATGTTTCGCTATACAAAAAGCATTGTCAATGCAATATTTTTTTTTATTTTTTTACTAAACATAGTAAATTATTGTACAAACATTTGTCAAGGCTATACCTATATACAAATTTATTACTTAACTAATCTTAATTATATGTTATAATTTATGTTATGCACTTACTTAATCTTATTTTCCTACATATCATTTTAGTTAATTTATTCAATCTTAATATATGATTTCTTAGAAATAATTAACACCTACATACTACTTATAACTAGATAACAATTCTTACACTAATTATTTAGCTAAAACAAGTCCACTCGTTCAGGCTACTTGTATTCCATCACATTCACTCAGACCTTTGTCCTCCCAGCTAATACTGTAGGTGGACTAGTCAGGCAACAGATGATGCATCGGAAGCTTGTGCTTATAACGGAAGGGTAGGTCGAATTTACTCTCGTAAGCCCCCAGGGCAACGACTAAGGGATTGACGTTTTTCTAAAATATTGATTTAATTTTTACTGTTATTTAAAAGGCGGCCTTGACTGTTCCTTATTTTGAATACTATTGTATAGTATATAAACTTGTAAGGAATCGATTAAGTACTGTATGACAGTACTTTTGTAAAGGGAAAAAGATATGTCACTTTAATTTACATTGTTGTGTAGAATTTGTTTACATTTAGATAGTGATATACAAATGAGCCGGTACCTGGCAATATTTTTAGTAGCCGCAAATGCCCTGGATGTGGCTTTATAAATATTGCTGGGATCCAGTGCCGGGTATTGGGCCCTGTTAAAATTCAAAAGAAAATAAGTGTGGGAGGGGGAAGAATTACACAAAATTTATTTTAACATAATTTAATGGAATAATTTAAAAAATTTAATAGAATAATTTAATCTCAACAATGGTAGATCATTTATCTGCGTTTCTCTGCAGTAGTTTATTCCTTCTCTCTCCGTAGATAATACCCACCTCGCTGCATATAAAATCCTTCCGCTGGGTATGGTATGCTGCCAGGAGGTGGTGGTCATATTGTCTAGACCAGGGCTTCTTAAACTTTTTTTCATTCACGACCCCATTTATGATTGCAAGTTTCCTGGCGACCCCATATAAATATAAAAGAAAGATAAATAAATATTTTTTGATGATTTATTTATTAGGTAACAATATACATATACATATGAAAATATATAGTTTTAGAATTCGTTTAGAAACATACAAAAATCTAAAATTAAAAATTGTACAAAAAGTTGTAAAATTGTATTTATTATAGTTACAAAAATTATATGCCCTATTTTTCATTAAAATTGCATTTTTTGCAATAACATAAATAAAAGGGAATTCTGACCGTCTTAGTTCGCTCGAATATATTCGAACGCAGTCGTTGAGTGGTAAGTATTAAATTAAAATTAAAGGAAAAAATTTTAATGACATGGATTTGCCTGTTTTTTATTGCGTAACAAATTAAATCTTGGTGGAATGTTTGACACTGCTGGACGTAAGACCGACCTCAACATTTTTTAGCGATGAATGATATTGGGATTTAATATGTGTTAAAGCTGAGAAAGTAACTCCACATAAATATGTGGTGTTGAATGGCAGAAGAACATTTAACGCCATATCAGCGATTGTGGGAAATTCAGTTCTAGTTCCGATCCAGAATTCAGTCAAGGGCTTTTTTAGAAATTGTAGTTTTAAGTTTGAGTCACTCGAAAGCTCAGCGTTACGTTACGTTAAATCTGGTTACGGTGGAACACTGACAATTTACTACACTAGAAGAGCGTCAATACTACACTAGTTCACATTACAGTCAGTGTTATTGAATCATTGTCTCACTGCACGTGTGCGCGCGCATTCCAACCTTTGTTTGTGTGCAGGTGTGTGAGTGTGACTGCACAAATACACATCTAGATGTTATAAAATCGTGTATTTAAATATTTGACATTAAAATCTCTCGCGACCCCAGAATTTTGCTACGCGACCCCATTTTGGGTCGCGACCCATAGTTTAAGAAGGCCTGGTCTAGACAATTTTGATAATTTTGGAAATATCTGCATTTTTTTACCAACCTCCTCCCGGGTAACCGAGTAATTTTATTTTATTTTCGTGATACTCAATACCTGGTGCCTGGCATTTACCCCGTACGTCGCCACAGTTTTAAGTGTCAAATCATTCTGTAATAAAATAATGTTCAATACAATAACCGATTCAATAAATAATTCAATTTTATTTTAATTTTTCTAACCAGTTAACCGAATTGAAATAACCAGTTATCAGTTATTTTGAAATTGTGCAAATAACCAATTTCAGTTTGACCCTTTTAATCCCAGCAAATAAATATTTTGGCAAAAAAACAGTATTTATATTTTTTTTTTTATCTCAGTTACTATTTAGTTTTAAATGCATTCTTTCAAAAGTGAATTATGCTCAAAGTTGTTTATAGTTAGGGCATTAACGTTGTGGAGGTTTCAAGACATTGTAATTTGTTTTATTAAACACTGTTTATTCCACTTTTTTGTAACGGTATAACCCTACCGGTTTCAAGGTTTTCACCTCGTCTTCAGGGGAGCACAATCAAGACTAAATTCTGTTCGAACTGGTACCGATATACACGCTTCAACGGTTGGGGGCTCAGGGGTGAGGGAGGCATGGGACGATTTCAGCCAAGAGCGGAGAGATTTTTTTAAGTCAGTACATCGATCCGAACATCTGGTAAACAGTTATATCCCAAAAATCTCTCCGCTCTTGGCCGAAATCGTCTCATGCCTCCCTTACCTCTCAGTCCCCAACCGTTGAAGCGTGTATATCGGTACCAGTTCGAACAGAATTAAGTCTTGTTTGTGCTCCCCTGAAGATGAGGGGAAAGCCTTGAAACCGGTAGGGTTATACCGTTACAAAAAAGTGGAATAAACAGTGTTTAATAAAAATTTATTACAAAGATTCTCAAAGTTTCAAAAAATATATATTCAACATAAAAACTTTGAAGCAAATGATTGGCCCCGTGGGATTTTTCCAATACACCAGTTGGGGGTTAAGAAGGCCCCCAGCCATGACCTTTCCTCATATATAAAATATAATCTAATTCAAATGTTTTCCTTTTTTTTGCAGGAAATCCAAGAAAGCAGGGAACCTGAAGACAACTGAACAAGCGCCACTCTTCAAAATGTGCCAAGAATTATTTTATATTGCTGTTAATATTTATATGATGAATACACTGGAATAATTTTTCCGTCTATCTGTCTTCCCAAAGTGTTCGTTCACATCACAAACCAGAGCTGGAACTAAGGTGTGGCAATTAAGTTATGGTCCCAGGTGCGATATCTAAAGGGTGACAAAATCGGTCAGCTATAAAATTTAAATAACATAAAATTATTAAAAATCATATCCCAATGTTTATATTACACTCTATGGTATATATCCCAATGTTGATATTAGACTCTATGGTATATATCCCAATGTTGATATTACACTCTGTGGTATATATTTTTGTAAATGTCCGTGACTTTGTTAATAATAACTGTATTTGTGGTTGATTAATTATAAATATTTTTTGACTAAAATTAGAAAATCAGTTTTTAAAAACAAACTAAAATTACTCATTTTTGACAAAATTGGCGTTTTTGTCAAAAATGAATACTGACACATTATAAAGTTACACTTTGATGCAATTTTTTAAATAATAAGTGGTTTTTTTTGTGGTTGACAATTTGTTTTTAGACAAAAATATCAAATTATTGTCAAAAACAACATTAAATATTTTTTGCATAACGGTGCATTTTTGTCAACGGTGAATTTTTGAAAAACAAAAAAAAAATTTTGGCAAAATGGTACATTTTTGACAAAAATGAATGCTGACGCATTATAAAAAACTACACGTTGGCGCTTTTTTTTAAATAATAAGTGTTTTTTTGTGGTTGACAATTTGTTTCTAGACAAAAAAAAATCAAATTATTGTCAAAAACAACATAAAATCTTTTTTGCATAACGGTGCATTTTTGAAAAACTAAAAAAAAAACTCATTTTTGGCAAAATGGTACATTTTTGACAGAAATGAATGCTGACACATTATAAAATTGCAGTTTGGCGCAATTTTATAAATAATAAGTGTTTTTTGTGGTTGACAATTTGTTTTTAGACAAAAATATCTAATTATTGTCAAAAACATCATTAAATCTTTTTTTCTTAACGGGTGCATTTTTGTCAACAGTGAATTTTTTAAAAAACAAAAAAAACTCAATTTGGGCAAAATGGTATACTTTTGTCAAAAATGAATGCCGACGCATTATAAAATTACACTTTGGCGCAATTTTTTAAATAATAAGTGTTTTATGTAGATAACAATTTGTTTTTGGACAAAAATAGCTAATTATTGTCAAAAACAATGTTTTTTTTTTTTTTAAGTGGTGCATTTTTGTCAAAATTTGCGCTGAAACGTTGTAAAATTACACATTTTTCATGATTTCGTTGATAATTTGTGATCGACAAAAAGTGTTTTTATGGAAAAAAAAACAACAAGCAAATTTCTGTTAAAAACTACAAAATGCTATCACAAATTATTAATTTTTGACAAAATTTTATCTTAGTATCGTGTGAAATAAGTTGAAATAAATTTAAAATAATGAAAACTTATTTGATATCTCGTCTCGGACAAGGAAAATGATCAAATATGGGTTTTCTCTTGTTTGAACATTTTATTTTTAACTAAATCAATTTCGATAAAGTCATTGTTTATTTTTAATTTATCTTTCGATACTTCCCACGATTTCTCCCTTCTTACACGACCATACTCTCAAGTCTACACAAAACATCTTTTTCCTAAACATCTCTCAGATATGATCCAAGCATTCTATCTATCACCAAAAAATGTAACTTTCGTATCCCATACTTTCTTTCAATTAATTAATTTCCTCACTTTCTCCATCAAAATCCTTGCATAAAGTTTACCTAACATTAATAAATTTGTCCGTGGGCATATGCTCACGTATGTGTTTATGGATTTCATGGGGATGGATAGTCATTTGAATGATTTGTGCAAATGTTAAATAGATAAATTGATGCCTCTGTAGTTATCACAATCCATTCTAGAGCCATTTCCGTTATACAAGGGTACAACAGTTACCTTCCTCCAGTAAGAGGGAGTGTATCCAGATTCCAACATTTGATAAAATAAACACACGCATCCATTCAATCAATCCATCCCCTCCATATTACAACATACTTAGGGAATATACTTTCATACCCTGCACCATTCCCCTTTTTCATATTCTTGACAGTTGCTTTTACCTCCTCTATTGTATTTTCACATGTATCAACCATCTTTTTCTCTCTGTTACACAAAGAGGGTCTGCTTCTAGAGTTCTATTTCTCCTGTTACACAAAGAGGGTCTGCTTCTAGAGTTAGCTTATTCGTTAGGAAGAATATCAGCCAGGATTCTTCTCATAACTTTCTATTCAGTTATTCCTCTCTCTTTTTTCTTCTTTTTTTCGATGGTCTTACAGCCCATATCGAGCTTTGGCCTACGTCAATCTTCGCCTCCAACTCCTCCTGTCTTCCGCCACAACCCTCCAATCCTGCGCCTGCAGCAGCCGGGTTGCGTCCCTCGCAACTTCGTCCTCCCATCGCAGCCTCGGCCTGCCCACTCTCCTCCCACCCGGATGTCCCTCCAGAATTCTTTTGGGTGCTCGCGATGCCGGCATTCTCTGCACATGTCCGGCCCGTCTCAATCTACTCAGTCTGACATGTACAGATAGCCTGGGAGCTTTGTAGATATTATACAGTTTGTCATTGTGTCGTATTCGCCAGGTTTCGCCGTCATTCACGGGGCCCAGGATCCCACGTAGTACTCTTCTCTCGAAGACATCCAGCAACTCTGCGGATTTAAAGGGTCTTTCAAACTGAGCGATTTTTTTAATTATTGGATAAAACACAGATGGCATCGCGCACTTGCTTGGGTCTTGTGATATTTGAGAAGTCAAATTATTGAATTATTTTATGTATCGTATCGTATTCACCAGGTTTCGCCGTCATTCACGGGGCCCAGGATCCTACTCTTCTCACTCTATCAATCAAAATTCTTATAATCTATTACCACATAAAATAAAAATCTCTCAATTACCATTATTTTACTCTCTCTCTTTTCTGTAACGTTCCTCTTGAGGTTGACAATCATTATCGTGGTAATTGTAACTTTGTTTGCAACTGCTCCGAACAGTGTCTCAGCGCTACAGTGGAACCACTCTCTCAGGCACTACAGCCAAGAGTTCTTTCTTCTTCCTAAACTAATTTTCCTTGTAAAGGGTCTTTCAAATTGAGCGGTTTTTTAATTCTATTTTTTTTTATTCTTGAATAAAACACAATTTGCTCTGATTTAAAAAAACGTTTATTGGTCATTGAAGTATAATGTATGACATTTAAACACAAAAAACAATATCCGCCAAATGTCCACCTCTTGCAGCTCCACAGATGTCCACTCTTTTGTCAAAATTTTCGATGACATTTTGGCATAATTGCGGTTCTAACTCGCTGATAACGCGAATAATTTCGTCCTTCAGCTCAGGAATTGATCGGGGGTCATTCTTGTAGACCTGGCTTTTCACGTAACCCCAGAGAAAATAGTCCAACGGTGTCAGATCACATGATCTTGGTGGGCAATTAACATCGCCGTTTCCGGAGATTACAATACATAAAATAATTCAACAATTTGAACGCGTTGTTGTATTGTATACGACTGCATTTTTATAAATGTCATACATTACACTTCTCAAATGTCACAAGACCCAGGCAGGTTCGTGACGCCATCTGTGTTTTATCCAAGAATTGAAAAAAAACCGCTCAATTTGAAAACCCCTTTATATATTGCAATGGACAAATTTAATTTCATTCTTTATACATAACACAAATTTCATTGATATATAACTGAAAGAAGACCACTAATGTAAAACAACTACGTGTTTATGCTGTGTTAACAAAGATTTTACATATAAAAAATTAAAACAAATATTAAATTAGCGTTATAATTTACAATTTGAATTCACACAATTAATTAATAAATTAGACACCCTAAACTGTAACACATAACAGATGTCAAATGAATAACTTTAGAAAAATGACAATGTCTATACTTCAGAAAGTCTAGGATGAACCGTGCGACGTTTAAAACGTCATGTCACAAAGGGATGGGGTAAAATCGTTTTTTTTTACAAATCGAATAGTTTTTTTACAAATCAAACAATTGTTTTTCTCTAAACTGACGTTTTAGTTCCTAATTTTCATTATACTGACTTTCTAATGTATTGTATGATTTGTATCTATCTTTAAATAGGCCAAGATCCACTATGAATTAATACTAAATACAAACATTTAATTAAAATCGATTTTCGAAAATCCAATTATCGAATACCCCATCCCTAGCCAATGCAGACTAACGTAGTGACTTTTGACAAACGTCACCAAATATTATTTGATTTTAACAAACTGTCACATTTTGCTAATTTGTAACAAGATGTATTAATTTGTCATTATTGTTAGTTTTATGTAATGTATTTACCTAAATAACTTGCTATTTATTAGAATCGAGGCTTATATTAAAGTTGATAAAATAATTAAAATTACTGAACATCATTACAAGGTTGTATTGGGGCAAATTTGTGAACTGTCATACGACTCATCCTAGATTTTCCGAACTATAGATCAAAAATCATCTTAACAAGTGACAAAAATATTCATAATCTTCTACATCAAGAGTTTCTAAATTTTTTTCGAGCGCAAACCCCTTTAAAAAAAACGTCTCCCCCTTACTCATTTACTTGCCCTACTCAAATTAATAAGTTTGTACAGTACTCGATATTAAATATTTCACTAGATAACACGCGACGATTTTTCATGTCTGCACTTGCTTTGATATGTTCGATAAGAGAATGCACAGACATGTTTGAGCTACATGTATTTTCGTGCATTCTTACGTGTGACTTTTAATGACACATTTTACCTTTTCGTTCACAAGTTTGGTATGTAATGTGTTTTTATCGAAAGTGTTTTTTTTTATTATTCTACTTCTTAATTAGGCACCTATTGGAATCCTAGAAGTAACAAACAAATAGCAGTAGTAAGGGGGGCTATTTTTGCTGGCGTCGACCCCCTAATTTTTTTTACTTAAACTAGAAAAATCAAATTGACCCCAGGGCATCGATATATACCACTTTGGGAACTCTTGTTCAACATAGATGGCAGTATCTGTACTAATTGTAAAATATAGCATAAACATATATCAAATTGGTAATATAAACTCAACACTATGAACGAGGCTATAACGGCACTTGGCCTGTGTGGTACGGATTAATTATACGGATAATTCCGTCTTTAGCATTGAAACAGTTAGTTAAAGCCTGCAATCGTGTTGTTTTATTCACAGTACTATGTGTGTATGTGTGTATAAAACAAAACAAATTATTTATACAAAAAATGTATTACTCATCTTTAATGGAAAACAAGTACACCCTTTACAAAACATGCTTTGCTCTTTACAATTTAAAACATACTTTGCTCTTTACAATTTAAAACATGCTTTGATCTTTACAATTTAAAAAGAAGTACAGATGTGTATTAAATAAAGAATCAAATAAATAAATTAATAACAGTAGAGCGCCGATTATCCGTGGTAATTGGAAGACATGGACACTCCCTCGGTCCAGATAATTGAAAATCACGGTTAATCTAAATTAAGTTTTTATTGAGTTAAATATTTTGCGAGTTGAAATGCTACATAAATTCTGCTACGCAAGATGAGTACACGAATATGACATTCTCCAAAGACTCACTAGAGTGCAGAATTTCAGTACGTGACGAGCCAATTGAACAAACAACCCAGTTCAGATATCTCTGCAGTGAACTGCTCAGCTCTCATGACCTCCCCAGAGAAGTAAGGCCTCAGGTAGATAAAGCCGCAGTTGTGGCGGGCTGCCTGAGAGATATCATATGTAGGAATAAAGATATGAATACAGATAGCAAGGTATAAGACCTGTGTGCGACCTATCCTCACATATGGCATCGAAGCGAGGGCGGACACTGTCAGGACAAAAAGTATGCTAAGGACAATGGAAATGAGAACTCTACACGTTATTGTTGGGAAGACTTTGTGTGATCGTGTAAGGAACACCACAATCTTAGAGGTCTGTGAGGTCCAAAATGTGGTCAGATGGGGACGACAGCGTCGACGATACTAGTACCAACGTGTACAGAGAATGAATTCCACAAGAATCCCATACATAGCTCTGCATGGGGTGCCGGATGGACGGCGTCCACCTGAGAGACCCCTAAAACGATGGAGAGATAGCTGGAGCTCAGCATCACAAGAGGATAATCCTGTAATAACAGACTCTTGAGTCTACAGAAAGTTGAAGAAGAATTTTTAATAGATACAACGCTGGTATCATTCTGCAGCAATTACATTGGGGAGTCCCGATCTACATATTTTCGTGTCAGTGTGGACACGAGGAAACACCGACAACTTATTAGCATTAATCAATTGGTATAATGTAAACCATAGATTTTATAACGGTTAAGGTTTGTAATTTTCAAAATGTGGACTTTTGTTAAAAATATTTTTCAGGATTACTTAAAAACAATTGTTACTACAGAGGACCACGTTTAATCCGACTCATCGCTAATTGACCCCGGATAATCGGCACTCTACTATGTATAGAAAAGGGTTAACATCATTCTTTTAAGCTTTTTTTTATTGGGTTAACCTTTCCTTCCCTGTGTTGGGTATCTTCTACACGTTGCTTCTAATAACCATCAATATCTCTATAAATATTATAAATACAAGGTTAAGATTTTAGGTATTCCTCCATAATATATTTACGCATTGATTTAAAAAATAATATTAATAATAATCAGAATTTATCGACTACATCGTAGGTGTTTTGTAAAGATCGAAAACAAATTCGCATTTAAACGTTGTGAGTGCCTCGATCTTGGGTCTTGACGATAGGTGAAGAGTATGCGGGAAACGCGACACTATATTCGCATCTCACTTTTGCATACTTCACTGAATAGCGAGGAGCTCAATTGTCTCAACCTCGCAAGTGTAAGCCACGCCCGGGTTAGCCACCAAACCTGCCGCGACGCAGTAGCTGTTGAGCTGGCAACGAGACTAGACCTACGCCCGTTCCGTGAGCGGTGCCAGATGGTTTTTTAATGTTTTCAGCAAATAAATCTCAATTATTATAATTTTTAACTTCAATTATAATTAATTAAGGGGATTATCTATGAATGTTCTTATTTTTCCGATTTAAAATCGTTAATTTTTTATCGCGTACTCACTACCCAACACCGGAGCGCGCGTTACAATTTTATCACTGTACAGGAAGGGTTAACATCATTGTTTTAAGCTTTTTTATTATTTTCGATATGAAGTTCTGGTCCTAAGACCTTGATATCCTTTAATTTTGTCCTGAATTATGAAATTTAGAGATAGGTATTTCTCAGGATGGCATATAATATGTCCTAAATATTGTTATTTCTCGCACCTTTATACTTCTAATGAGCTTTTTGTTTTTATGCAACTTAGTAGTAATATAAAATTCAAAGCAAGGTGAGGATATACAAGACCTGTGTCCGCCCCGTAATGACATACAGCATAGAGTCCAGAGCCGACACTGTCAGAACCAAAAATCTCCTTCGAACCAGCGAAATGAAGGTACTCAGGATAATCGCTGGCAAAACTCTTATGGCACTTATGGCCTACAAAAAAAACATCTTTCTGGTTGGTTGGAAGAGATTGCCACATGGCTATAAACTCGCTAGGTTAAAAAAAATAAAAAAAAGTACTATGTGACAATATATTTTTATTTACAGTCAACTCCGGTTATAGTGAACCTTCGGCTATAGTGAACTAAAATTTTCTGTCCCAACCCCGTATATCAAAAATGTATGGAAAAAACCTATGTTGTAGTGAACTAAAACTAGTAGATTTTGGTTCACTTTAGCCAAAGGGTCACTATTACCAAGTTCACTATAACCGGAGTTGACTTTAGTAGGTTTCTACGTTTTAAAGTGATAAAGTAATTTATTTTCTGTAGTTCCGGACAACGCTCCGTTCTTAGTTATCAAACCCTTGTGCAATGCCGTTTAGGTAGAATAATCAGGACTCTATTTTAAAATTAAGACTTTTGTGGATAAAAATTGCGGTCAAAATAGGTTAAGAAATATTTCTATTAATGTAAAAAATTAATATTGTAAAGTTGTCATAATTTCTACTCCACATTCCATTATATATTATATGTAGTAAGGTTCAAAAGTTTCGTTCTAAGAATATTAAAAAATGTGTGATAGAACTATTTTTCAATGTAGTCACACATACAATAGATTTTATTAGAATGATGAATTATTTTTTTAATAACACTGAAGTTTCTGCCGGTCTCCATTGACGAGGGTCATCTTCAATCGATTCTCTGTCGAAGTTTAGTCCTGACTTTCAATGTGGAATATGGACGGAAAATATTTTTCGTACACAGCATCTAAACATCTCTCTACCTGTCTTTTGAAAAATAATAACCGCGCAATCTTCAATTTTTTTAACATTTCAGAATATAACGAAACAACACGTCTTGTATCGACTCTACTTGTTATACTGCTGAGAGTCGAGGTATCAAATTTTAAATGTATCATCGCCTGACTACGATTGACGTGACCGGTGGTATCTCTCTATACATATATGTTCTTGCTTGTTCGTGTCGAAAACTTTTGGATTTTACTACGTACTTGTACATTCCTCTTTGTGTTAAATAATTATAATATTTTTGTTATATTTAAGTAATTTTTGTAATATTGTAAAAATTAAAATATTGACATTTATATTTTTGTTTTCAATTATGGTTTATGCCAGACTTTCCTATCACAACACACATTTTTCCTATAACAACACACATCTTTCCTATCACAACACACATCTTTCCTATCACAACACACATTTTTCCTATCACAACACACATTTTTCCTATAACAACACACATCTTTCCTATCACAACACACATTTTTCCTATAACAACACACATCTTTCCTATCACAACACACATTTTTCCTATCACAACACACATTTTTCCTATCACAACACACATTTTTCCTATAACAACACACATCTTTCCTATCACAACACACATCTTTCCTATCACAACACACATATTTTCATAAAACTCCTACAATTTCTCTGACGTTCTAGATTTCCTTCTTTCAAAATATTCACTTGATTCAACCATATTTCCCTTGGTCTTCCCCTACCACACCAGACTTTTTTGGTTTGTGCATCTTTTTCGGTACATAATGGTCAAAAGAATATTCTAAAATTTACCTTTAGTAATAATATACATTCAGCATGTTGAAATGAAATTAATTATGAAAATTTTGTCCATATTAATGAAATACGAAACTAATTTCTGAACAACCTGTTATATATTTTTTTTTTAGTATTGACATGTTTTTGTTTAATTGTAAATACATCATTAGTTAACATAATAACAAACATACTTAAAAACATAACGATTTGTTTGTTATTTTCTTTAAAATAACAACATGTTATCGATAATCTTAAGATATTCTCGATATAATGTTTATATGAGATATCTTTGAAGATTCCCACACTTGTTTTCCACTTATTTAAAATGTATTTATCAAATGTCAGGGCTGTATCGAAAAACATTACCGAATATGGTAATCCACTAGATGTACAATACCCGGCGGTAAGTAATACACGTCGGGCTTAAGAAAGAGACTGTCGGCCATAATCGGCCTTGTAGAGCGTCGTCTCTGTCGCACGAGATTCGCTAACTACTGGCGCTAACGACGGACAAATCGCGACGGAACACATAAGAATGACGGAGACGACGCTCTACAAAGCCGAAGTTAGCCGGTTATAGCCGACAGTCTCTTTCTTAAGCCCGATGTGTATTACTTACCGCCGCGTACTGTACTCTGTTGATGGTTTTTACTCAGAGTATCAGTCCGACTACGAGAAACCTTACTCCTTGATCGGACTTATGAAATAAATGGATGTGGGATATTTGATCGATATTTGACTGGGGTTGTGAGGAGAAAAACATGGTGATAGAGAGGAAAGGAGAGAAATTTTACATATATTAACCACTTGACAGTTTTGCCCGAGCGGGACTCGGGCACGAAGTTTCTTTTTATACTGACGAGCCCGAGCCTCGTTCAGGCAAATCTTGTTTCGACTTGTTGGGAGTGTTTCTCACGAGCGTCATTTGGGCAGATCTTTTGTTTCAACTTGTTTTCTCCGAACGGAATAGTTTCATATAGAATTTATTCGTTCACAGTTTGTCATTGTGTTACGTCGCATCTTAAAAATCCGACTTAAGTGGTTAATGTTGCAAATATACATATAGGAGTATGTACATATTAACACTATAATGGTCGATGATACAACATGCGTACAATGTCCTTGCCAATCATTACTAGCTGATGGTACCACATGTGTATCATGCTTCCACCAATGGTTACGTTCCGTTGATACAACCCTTAAAAATCCGACTTAAGTGGTTAATGTTGTAAATATACATATAGGAGTATGTTACATATTAACACTATAATGGTCGATGATACAACATGCGTATAATGTCCTTGCCAATCATTACTAGCCGATGGTACCACATGTGTATCATGCTTCCGCCAATGGTTACTTTCCGTTGATACAACCCTCGTGCTATGTTTTTATCAACCATTATTGGCCGAAGGTACAACCCATGTGTCATTTTATTTGATGCACTCTGAGATGGTTTAGGCATGTAGAACGAATAGATAAAGATAGATTATCAAAGAAATATATAGTGCAAATATAAATGAAAGGCGTAGTAGGGGAAGACCAAGGAAAGTATGGTATTTGATCAAGGGAATGATATTTGCAAAAGGAAACTGTAAGAGCTGTACAGAGTTGAAGAATAAATGAGGTGACAATGTCTGACAGAATATAAATGATAAAGGACTAATACAAACTTAAGGTTGATGTATTACGCAAGATGAAGAAAAGCACTGTGATGGTTTGGACATGTAGAACGAATAAATCGAGAAAGACTAACAAAACAAATGTGAGCAGAAAGCGTAGTTGAGGGAGACCAAAGAAAGTATTTTTGAATCAAGTATATGATATTTTGAAAGAAGGAAATGTAAAAAGTCGGAGAAATCGTAGTTGTGAAAATATCTTCTTCAACATTCTGTAGACTCAAGAGTCTGTTACTGCAGGATTGTCCTCCTGTGATGCTGAGCTCCAGCTATCTCTCCATCGTTTCAGGGGTCTCCCTGGTGAACGCTGTCCATCCGGCACTCCATGCAGAGCTATGCATGGGATTCTTGTGGAATTCATTCTCTGTACATGTTGGTACCAGTATCGTCGACGCTGTCGTCCCCATCTGACCACATCTTGGACCTCTCGGATTGTGGTGTTCCTTACACAATGACGCAAAGTCTTCCCAGCAATAGCGCGTAGAGTTCTCATTTCCGTTGTCCATAGCATACTTTTTGTCCTGACAGTGTCCGCCCTCGCTTCTATGCCATATGTGAGGATAGGTCGCACAAAGGTCTTATAAATGCGTACCTTGCTATCTGTTCTCATATCTCATATGTGAAAAAGTGTATAGATATAATTAGAAGAGGCGAAGGATGTGTGCTGAGTTAGGAAAGTATGGCACTCTGTCCTCTCTGTTTAGTCCGATAGGGAAATAGCATAATATGTAAGTAACACATTGATCAATAAGTCTCGGGAGTAACCAACAGGTGGTGACTCTAATAACAAATCCATACCATTCTCAGTTAGTAACAATCTTTAGAAGTTACGTGTCCAACTTTCATGACATTTCGACATTGTCATTGAGTTACAGTGGTGTTAGTGACGCTACTTTTGCTATTTTCAAAACAATGTAAAAAAACAAATTTCGTGTGTTGATAAAACATTACTTTTTAATGGGAAAAAATACGGTTCAAACTCAGCATGGTATAATATTCATCGATCACCTTGAAAAGGGAAAAACCATCAATAGCGAATATTACATAGCGTTATTGGAGCGTTTGAAGGCAGGAATTGCAAAAAAACGGCCCCATATGAAAAAGAAAAAAGTTCTCTTTCATCAGGACAATGCACCGTGTCACAAGTTAATGGTAACGATGGCCAAATTGCATGAGTTGAACTTCGACTTGCTTCCGCACCCACCATATTCTCGAGATTTGACCCCCGGCGACTATTGGCTCTTCGCAGACCTCAAAAAGATGCTCCAGGGAAAGAGATTTGGCTCCAATGAAGAAGTGATTGCCGAAACTAACGCCTATTTTGAAACCAAAGATAAATCGTTCTACACGGCTGGCATAGAAAAGTTAGGAAAGCGTTGGAATGAATGTATCGCTCTTGAAGGAGACTATGTTGATGAATAAAGAAGAATTTTGGCAAACAAATGTTATTTTAGTAGTTAGTCCCGGTACTTATTGATCGATGTGTTATGTACTATAAGAAGTCTATGGTCAAAGATCAATGATATATAAAATTTTGTAAAAAATAAATATATTTCTTCATAAAACATTAAAAACAAATCGATGACATTGAAATAATCCATTAAAATCCTGCTTTTTGTCGTTAAAAAGTTCTTCAAACTTCAGCAGAATAACTGATGAATTGTGCGATGCAAGTCTTCTATATTCGGTAAGTTGCCATCATCGCTAATCGCTATCTTCATCTTGAGCCCCGTTATCCGAGTCTTTAGCTTCATTCAGCCGCGACGATATCTCCTTGGCGGGGTTGAACACCCCTGCAGTCTGGGTGTTGCACACGTAACAACGGGTGGATTTCTTGTAGTGGGACAAGGCGCAACCCTCGCAGAAGTAGTGCTTACATCTGAAAGAGAAATCAATTAATTCATGAAATCAAAGTTTTGACGATTATCCTTGATAATTAGGAGACACTCGAGTTCGGATAATTGAAAAACACGGTTCATCCAAATTAAGTCTTAATTGAGTTAAACATTTTAAGAGTTAAAATGCTATATAAATGTTCCTGAACAAGATGAGTACACGAACAAGCTTTCTCAATGTTTGACAGATATAACTGCTGTAAATTTAAACTATAAATGCCTGAACAACAATAATTTATCAGAGTTCGCTAACCGTGTAATTGAAAATACCCATTCTTTCTAAATCAATCGTGATTTGCGGATTCTACACATAATACGAAGGGGATTGCAGCTTGAAAATTTGGAAATTCTCGAGATCAAAAAATGTATAAAATTAAGTCTAAATATCATCAACAACCGAACCAATTTTAATATTAGCCCTCTGCTTAATATGTTTCCTATTTAAAATACCCCCCCTGGATATCCAGACCATGGCCTGCCCATTTTCATTTTTTCCCCGCCCCATTTACCATTGAATTACATCTCTCCCCACTTCTCTCCCCCTACCTCATTCCTCTTATAGTATATACACTTGTACAGGAAATGTATTTTTAACAATTTAGTTTATCTTCATCTGACTATGAAGACGGTGGTCTTCGAAAACGGTTGTAAACCCAAAAATAAACCAGTGGTGAACACAAAAATATAAAATGTTTTACTTACTTAATTTACCTTTTACGTAAACCATAGATTTTATAACAGTTTAGGTCTTTGCTTTTATAATGTTCAAAACGTGAACGTTCATTAAAAATTTAGAAATAAAGTATTATTCAGGATCACTACACTAAACTAAACAATTTATACTACTGAGGACCACGGTTAATCCAACTCATGGATAATTGAACCCTGGATAATCGGCAATCTACTGTAATATAATTTATGCATACTTTTTGATGAAAAAACATTACGTTTTTCAAATTAACAGTAGAATTTATTTCAAGAACAAGAAAATGGTTAAAAATACAAATTATCGTTTTATAATTAACGGACTTTTCCTGAAGTACTACCTTGATCAAAAAGTTTTAGGACCGGCCACCGTGTGGCGCTGTCAGTCACCCGATTGGAATTCTTTTTTTTTTGTTAGGTTACCACATCTATCATTGATACTCCCTCCAAATTTCAGCCTTCATAGCTTGACATTTGTAAAAGTTACGCTGTACTGAGTACATCTACCTTTGTGCGTGTTTTCGATTTTTTTACAAGTTTGAAAATGGCATCAACTGTGCATCAACGAGTTTGCATTTAATTTTGTGTGAAAAACGGATTTAATGGTCCGCAGACCTTGGAAATGTTGGAGAAGTGTTTTTTGGTGGCACGAACGCTTGAGAAGTGGTTGTGAGCCAGTCGAGGATGACGAACGCAGTGGCAGTCGAAAACATGAAAACATCGATAAAACCAAAGAAATGTTGGCCGAAAACCGCAAATTGACCATTAGAGAGCTGGCAGAGGACTTGAACATCGCTTATGAATCCGCTCCAGACATTTTGTTAAGTAATTTGGGCCTCAGACGTATCGCTGCAAAACTGGTGCCGAAAGACCTCAATTTCATGCAAAAAAAGGATCGCGTTGAAATCGCGAACGACATGATTTCCATGAGTTTTTGACCAAAAACAACACGAATACTATCCAGCAGCCTTCGAATTCACCTGATCTGGCTCCCTGCGACTTTTTCATGTTCAACCGACTTAAAAAACCGCTTCGCGGAACGCGGTACAGCACCCGAGAGGATGTCATGAAAAAATCGAAGACGGCTCTGATGGACATACCGAAAATTGAGTACCAGCGGTGTTTCTCCAGGATTGGATCAAGCGCTGGCGTAAGTGCGTTGCAGTCGATGGGGAGTACTTTGAAGGGGACCATATCGATTTTGATTAATAAACTTGGTCCCAAAACTTTTTGATCAAGGTAGTAGAGCATTATCGTCTCTGGTCTGTGGCTAAAAAAATAAGGAAGACATCTTACTTGGTAACTACAGGCTCCTTGAAGCTCTGCCTGCAGATGAAACATTTGAAAGGAAGGTTGTCCTCGTCGCTGTCGATCTCGTAGCGGCCGTCGTCGCCAGAGTCTGCGGCCGCAGCCTCCTGCCGCTCCAGCTGCCAGCCGTGCTTGTAGTCACCACGGTCATGCAAGAACTTGCAGCTGTCTGCAATCAATACACACCTTCGATAAATACCCAGCAATGTGTAAATTTTTTTCTTCTCTTATTTTATCAAAAAATTCGGCTTTAACTTTGTGAATAGGAATAATAAAAAAAGAATGTATAAAGAGACATTTAGAGAGAAGGCTCTCTCTTCCAGGGCACTTTAATTTGGCACTCCATCTCACTATTATTGATAGATTCAAAATATTATAAAATATTAAAACATGGGAGCATAAATAAGACCCTGATGATGAGGTGTGCACCTTGAAACCGGTAGGGTTATACCGTTACATAAAGTGGAATAAACACTGTTTGATGAAACAAATTATAATGTTTTTAAACCTCCACAGTGTTAATGCCTTAACTATTAGGTGTACCGGAAAAGAATGTCGTTTTTTTGTTATCGCTTTTGAGTGGTCAGTTGTGCTTCGACAGTCGAACTTTTACAACGTGTTCTGTGTTGTTTCTCTGACCACGTATACCTGGAGTGTACTAGGACTTTTAAACAAAAACATTTACAACCATATATACAATGGAGTGCTTTGTACCGAATGAGGAATTTATTCGAAATATTATGCTTTACCATTTCATGAAGAAAGAAAGTGCAACAAATATTTGTGATTTACTGGGAAATATTTTGAATGTTCGTAAATGCCAGAGGTGGTTTAAACAATTTAAATCTGGCAATTTTGATCTAAAAAATAACCCTGGAAGTGGTTGACCTGTTAAAGTGGATAGCGATGTTTTAACTGAGCTGATTCAGCAAAATCCAACTTCAACGATTCAAGAACTCGCGGAGCAACTCGGATGTTCATGGTCAAGCGTGCAAGAGCATATCAAAAAAATCGGCAAGACATGGAAACAAGGAAAATGGATACCTCATGAATTAAGTGAAGAGAATCTAGGTTAGTGTATAAACGCGTGCACTGAGTTATTGGAATTAAATACCAAAACTCCATTTCTACAACATCTTGTAACTGGTGACGAAAAATGGGTGTTGTATTCAAACCAAAGACGCAAGAAACAATGGCTTTCAAAGGGCCAGGTACCAAAACCCACCCCTAAGCCCGGGCTCACTGCAAAAAAAGTTCTTTTGTCTGTTTGGTGGGACTGCAAGGGAATAATTTATTTCGAAACATTAAAACCCGGACCCCAAGTGTATTGTGATCAACTAGAGCATTTAGATGCAGAAATAAAAAAGAAAAGACCTGCACTGGCTAATCGTGGACAAGTGTTTTTACAGCACGATAATGCACGACCCTAGGTTGGACAACTGTACCCATGTCACCCACCATATTCACCGGATCTTGCTCCATTTGATTACCATTTGTTCCGGTCAATGCGACACTTTTTAAACGGAAAAGAATACAAAAATTATAAGGATGTCAAAAAAGGCATATCTGAGTATTTTGCATCGAAACCAGCTGAATTTTACGAACGTGGTATTAAAAAATTGACTGAGAGGTGGAAGGAGGTTATATCAAACGATGGCAATTATATTTTGAACTAAGTTTTAATAAATAAATACATTAAATGCACCAAATTGTTTTATTAAAAAAACGACATTCTTTTCTGGTACACCTAATATAAATAATATATAAGTCGTTCACAAGCCAAGTGAACCAAGTCCATTCTTGTTAGTTTTGAGTATACTAGGTTCAAACATATTTTAGTGTTTCTAATTCTGTTAGGGTACGATCGCAATTCTGATAAGTGTTATATTGAGTACATTTATTACATTTGCTTTGTACAAAAGCATAAGCGAAAGCTTTACGCACACCTGCACGTGCAGTGATCTTAAGTTCAATATTTTTGGACTTGCTTCTGAACCACTCATATATTTTTTAAATATGGTAACTATATATTATTTATAGTTAAGGCATTAACACTGTGGAGGTTTAAAGACATTGTAATTTGTTTAATTAAATACTGTTTATTCCACTTTTTTGCAACGGTATAACCCTACCGGTTTCAAGGTTTTCACCTCATCATCAGGAGAACACAAACAAGACTTAAACATTAAAGGAATTTGTTCAAGGATAAGGAAGGAATCAAAAGAAAATTAAGATGAAAGGATGTTCTGAGTCATGTAATATTTTTTTTCGAATCCTCTCTTAACCTTTCCCATCCTGTGCTAAAAAAATCCGCCCGTTCCGGTGATGTGTATTCAATACACATGTAAAAATGAGCTATTTAAAATCGGAAAAATAAGAATATTCATAGCCAATCGCTTAAATTAATTCAATTTGACGTTAAAAGTGATAATAATTGAAATTTAATAGCTGAAAAGACGTTCACAAAATGGGCGAAACAACCATCTCGAACAAAAGCCCGCTTGCTACTGAGCGACCAAACTGAGATTCTATTTCTTGCGTTCCCATATACCGAAGTAGAGTGAGACGTGAATAGCGTCGCTTCCTCATCCATAGCAATTTTTTAGAATGACCTACGTCACACACTGGCACACGTTTGATTGTATCGGTGAATTTATTCCCGATTTTTCACAAAATATCTCTGATGTGGCCGACAAGTGACCACCTCGAACGAAAGCCCGCTGGCTACTAAAAAGAGAGAATCAAGCGAACTGAGATTCTATTTTTTGCATTCCCATATACCGAAGTAGAGTGAGAGTGAGACGTGAATAGCGTCACTTCCTCACCCATAGCGGATTTTCAGAATGAATATACCTACGTCACACACTGGCACACGTTTGATTGTATCGGTGAATTTATTCTCGATTTTTCACAAAATATCTCTGATGTGGCCGATAAGTGCTAATTATTATTAATATTATTTTTTCATTCAATGCGTAAATGTATTACGGAGGAATACCTAAAATCTGAAGCCAGTATTTATTATATTTATAGAGATATTAAAGTGTTTAGAAGCAGTGTGTACTAGTTACACATCACAGGGAAGGAAGGGTTAATACATTTTTCGATGTTATTTGGTTTTTCTTCCTTCGGGATTGTGAATCTCATTATGACAGGTGACTGGTAGACAGGTGACATCTATGGGCGCATCATACCAATAAATAAAGTTTGTTTATAGTGTTTAGAAGCGATGTGTACACTAGTTGCACATCACAGGGAAGGAAGGGTTGAAGACCCATGGTATATAAGAAATGGTTATAACTAGTGAATGGAGTAATTAAATCTGTGGATTTACCTCCGAACCCGCAGAATCCAGTCTCCTTGAAGTCCTTGCATATATCTGGTTGATAGTCCCATCTGTAATAAAGTAAAACCAAATATTTCAAATGAAAGTACAGTAATTGCTCGTTATCCGCAGATGGTGTCGCATTTCTGATGACGACGCTCCTAGGCAGTTTACAGCTTGCGCCACTCTTCGTTTCGGATGATGACCTCGGAGATGATGTAGTTAGTACCACACAACAAACCACTACAGTTTTCACTGTACTTTCTTCTCCGTAAATGCATCTACAATGTCGTTGAAATTTGTATTCACTGTTACCTCTGTTATCTCTGGGTTCACTGTTATCTCTGGAGATGATGTAGTTAGTACCACACAACAAACCACTACAGTTTTCACTGTACTTTCTTCTCCGTAAATGCATCTACAATGTCGTTGAAATTTGTATTCACTGTTACCTCTGTTATCTCTGGGTTCACTGTTATCTCTGGAGATGATGTAGTTAGTACCACACAACAAACCACTACAGTTTTCACGTACTTTCTTCTCCGTAAATGCATCTACAATGTCGTTGAAATTTGTATTCACTGTTATCTCTGATTTTATTGATAATAGAACTGCGTTTAGTCTGTTTTCTTTTAGTACAGATCTCATTCAGGATGGACCACTTCTGTGCGGTATGTTCTTTTATCACATTTTATCCAAACGTCAGACATATCTTACAGCATGCTTCTGCAGCTTTTGAATCAAGTTTAACCCTTTAAGTGGCTGAAGTTATTAGTATGGCCGTACCCAGCAGACCGGGATTTTTTCAACAAAAATAAAACCTAAAAAATTAATATTTTTTGTATACAGATATAAAGGATATTATGAAAACTTACTAAATATATACACCGTGGGGCGTTTGAGCTGCCGTTCACTCAGAAAAACACAGTTTAAATATTCACAAAATGTCAGGGTTGTCACAACTTGACACAGAAAACACGTTTACTTATAAATATAGTGGAATATAATATACTTTGTAAACTAAAATCAACAAATTATCTTTATGATGTATATATATAAAGTGCAAAAGGTAAATAAACTATAAAATAAAACCGTAAAAAGTCTATATAAACGTCGTATTATGCCGTAAAACTACCGCCAATAACCAAAGAATACCATGAAAACACACTTTGTAAATAAATACTTTGAAAAATTTACAAAAATAACGCACAAAAGTTAAAAATCAAGCATTGAAGAAAACTACAAACGAAGTCATCATAAATCATCGCAATTACGTCGCAAAAAACTGTAGTCGGTAACCCTGTATCAGAGACACGTATTGAGTGTCAGTGAAAGCTTTTAGAAAGATGACTGTAACTTTGATAATATCGCTAAATTGTAATATTTAAATATTTCTTGACCATCCCAATAGATGTCACTATGTGTTACAATTTATAAATTATTACAATTGGATTTGATATTAGCTTGCGACAAGCTCAAAGGAGAGCACGTTCATTTTGTATGGCCGGCCTGGCGAGCACTGAATCGGAGAGCGCGTCAACGTGGCAGTGGACCGGTTAAAACCATAAAGCGAACATGCTCAAATAACACTAGACTTAACTGACAATTCAAAAGTACAAACCAAGTCAAAGTTTACCTATTGACCGATGCATAACTGTGCTAAAAGATACATATAAAAACTTAGGACTCTGCAAATCACAGCAAGTCGTTGCAGGAAACTCAACCGAAAACCGCACAATTTTTTTTAATTTTACCATACAAACATTTGCCAAAAGCTTTACAAATGTATATCTTAAGAACTAATCTAATTTATATATTATAACTACAAACTCACTTCATTTTTATTTCCTACGTATCAATATAATTTTTAATAATCTTAATACTTAATTTCTTAGAAATAGTAAACACCTACATACTACTTATAACTAGATAACAATTCTTACAACTAATTATTCAGCATGTATATGTTTACACGTTCAGGCTACTTGCATTCCATCACATTCACTCAGACCCTGGTCCTCCCTGCAAATACTAGTAAGGCAACACTTACATACTAACTTATAACTAGATAACAATTCTTACAACTGATTATTCAGCATGTATATGTTTACTCGTTCAGGCTACTTGCATTGTACGAACCTTTTTGGTTATCTAATTATTTGGATAGTCAAATATTTAAACATTAAAAACCAGAATGTTTGTAATTTATAACAATACTTGACAATAACAATGCTGCCTCAGATGTTATCACAGATATAACTTTTATAATGACCAAATAGTAACGCAGTCTAATGGACCTCGTTAGGAAAACCCAAGGCATTTTTCAAATCCCTACTTTTACTACGTAGTCGTACTTATCTTCGTTTACCTATTGAGCTACGCTAACCAGAAAAAACCGTATGTTTCTCGACTACAACATGGTGCAGATCAAAAAGCAAGAACGCACCACACATAGCGCAGACACACACCGCGATGGTATTCATTATCACAAATATGTGTGCTAAATGATACATATAAAAAGCGGGCTTTACAAATCACAACAAGTCGCTGCAGCGGACTCTATCGCACAAACTGTTTTGGTTCCTGATAATTCTGGAAAAGAAGAAAAAAACTAAAGTAGTATAACACGTTATAGTACCTGACAGTGGCCCTCAAGTTAGCGGGAGCTCTGATGGGTCCTTTCCTGACGAGGCCCGAACTGGCATTCCCTGCTGCAGTGTCTTTTTTCTTGTAGTACATGGCGTAGTTGTTGATGCCGCGGTATATCTGCAATAAAGTCATTTAACTTTAGAGGTAGTTGCAATAAAGTCATTTAACTCTAGTTGGTAGAACGTTCATACTAACCTGAGGGTTTCGAGTTTGATTGAATTTCAATAAAAAAAAGGGTACCAGTCTGGTAGACACATACAAGCCTTTAAACGTATTTCTGATTGGTTAAAAGAAATGGCTATAAACCAAAGGAGAAGTATAAAACAATACATGAAAGTGAATGGTCACACGGTAATGCTCTGGACTTCCTTACAGAAGGTCACCGGTTCAAACCCCGCACTGTATTTTTCTTTCGATGGTCTTACAGCCCATATAGAGATTTGGCCTTCGTCAACCTTCGCCTCCAACTCCTGTCTTCCGCATCGACCCTCCAATCCTGCGCCCGTAGCAGCCGGGTTGCGTCCCTTTCAACTTTGTCCTCCCATCGCAGCCTCGGCCTGCCCACTCTCCTTCTCCCACCCGGGTGTCCCTCCAGGATTCTTTTGGGTGCTCGCCATGACGGCATTCTCTGTACATGTCGGGCCCATCTCAATCTGCTCAGTCTGACATGTACAGATAGTCTGGGAACTTTGTAGATATTATACAGCTCGTTGTTGTATCCTATTCGCCAGGTTTCGCCGTCATTCACGGGGCCCAGGATCCTACGTAGTACTCTTCTCTCGAAGGCATCCAGCAACTTGGCGGATTTAGCTGTCAGTGTCCATGCTTCGCATCCATATGCTACCACTGTTCTAATAATTGTTTTGTACAGGATGACGCATTGTGTTACTACTCTCAAATAATCCACCTAGTATTTGGGGGTATAACGATACCCATGTCTTCGATAATATATATTCTTTCAAAAAGCATGCTGGTGTCTTCCGATTGTCTCACTTTGGTGTGTAATCAGATCCAGTATAGCGGTGTGGCCAGTTAGTTTGCTGGTGTGCAACAGCTAACTCACTTAATGAAAAGAAAAAAAGAAGAAAGAAACAAAGCCCACAGTACAGCTTCGCTTTCCAACTGAATTGACGTTGGAATGGCGAGGGGATCCTTGACTACGAAATCCAGCAACGATGACGACGACAAAATAATATTAAAATGTAAGTTATTAATTATTTTCGAAAGATAAAAATTAGATTTAAAGTATAACAGACTTATAATTATGGATCAAAATAATAAGATGGCTGCAGATGCTAAAAGGAAGAAATGGTGGTGCCAATCACAAGGAGCAAGCGAGACTCCAGAGAAGCAACAAAACGACGACAATATAAAGCAACACAAAGACAAGCACAGCGTCATATTGAAAAATGATTTCATCATCATATCGTATAGCTCATGATTGAGCATCGTGACTTACATAATAACCTATCCATCCATCCCTGGACTCCGCGACTCGAAGGGCAGCTGTTAAGGGTAGTCCAGTTGCGTCTCCCACTTGGCCAGTCCAACGCAATGGGATTCTTCCTCTTGTGAGTTGTCTTCAACGTACAAGTAACCTTCCAGTAAACATAAACCTTTCCAAACTGTCTCCTCGGTCACGAGCAATATGCTTAAAGAATTGGAGGATTTTTCAAAGAGCATATTGTCGGCAATCTATCGGTGAATCTCAATTCTTTCATATCAGCTGAGGTTATTGACTATCGACTAAAAACGCACACGAAAAGACATTTTAACGTAGTGTTTGGCAATGTTAAATCACAATCCAAAAGACTTTTTGCGTCGATTCAGAACTGTGGATGAAACTTGGATCCACTACTACACACCAGAGTCCAAACAGCAGGAAAGGACAGCAACTGTTGAAAGCATACCGAAGAAAGCGAAGACCATTTTGTCGGCTAGGAAGGTGATGGCCAGTTTTTTTTTTTAATTCCCAAGAAATCGTCACAACTGACTACTTGGAAAATAGCAAGACTATTACACAACCCTGTTATACAGCATTATTGGACCATTTGAATGACGAATTGAAGGAAAACCGGCCAAGATTCTTCTTCTTCTCCCTGGCTCCATCCCAACTCATTGTCTGCGAAGACTGTTGGGGTCAGCTCTCCTCGTCCTCAGGTTGTATGCTCTTCTATCCCGGACTACGTCCCCCAGGCCGTGCCTCTGCATCAGGTTATCCTTTTGCACCACCCATGAATTCTTTGGTCTTCCTCTGGTTGTTATTCAAGGAAGATCCATGGAGATTGCCTGGTTCACAATGTGATCGGGTGCTCTGCGTCCAACATGCCCATACCATCTCAATCGCATCTCCTCCATCTTGCTGTTGATGTCTGTAACACCTAGGCTTCCACGAATGCATGAACTTTTTATTTTGTCTCTTAGGGACACACCAGTTGACCATCTTAACATGCGCATTTCAGCAGTTTCTAGTTGCCTAGAGTAAGAGTTATACATCGTCCATGGCAGCATTCGGAGCCATAGAGGAGTGCGGGTCTGACAATCGTTTGGTATACTTTTCCTTTCAACTTTACTGGCATTTTCGGATCACATAAAACTCCCGTCATTGATCTAAACTTCATCCATCCCACACTAATTCTATGTGTTACATCTGCTGCACATCCTCCATCGCTATGGATGAGTGACCCAAGATACTTAAAGGAGTCACAATTTGGTAATGTTTCTCCATCCATTTGCATTACGGGAGTGACAGCATTTGTGTTCTCGAATGGTAGGTACAGATACTCTGTTTTCTTTCTGCTCAGTCTCAATCCATTGTCCTCCAAGATTCTTCTCCACCTTTCCAGACTATTCCAAGATAAACGCACCAAAATGTTCTCTTCAACGAGGACAACGCGCCTTCCCACAAATCGACCAACGTGATTTCTTTTTGTTATTGAAATTCAAAATTGTCCAGGTGGTATGAAATTTTTGTCAAATCTGGATGTCTCCGCCGTAGAGAATGACTATTTTGTAGTTTGACAATATTTATTTTTCAGACAGGACAAAAAAATTTAAATATCACTGGGCCAAGTGTGTAGCTCTCATAGGAAATATCGCTGGGCAAAGTGTGTAGCTCTCATAGGAAATATCGCTGGGCCAAGTGTGTAGCTCTCATAGGAAATATCGCTGGGCAAAGTGTGTAGCTCTCATAGGAAATATCGCTGGGCAAAGTGTGTAGCTCTCATAGGAAACGATGTTGAAAAATAAAATCGTTTTTTTCCAAAAAGTTTTTCCAAAAAGCTGCTAACATAGCTACGAAGGTAGTTTTTCAAACTACCTTCGTAGCTATGTTAGCAGCTAAACTCGAGCGTATCAGATCAATACCATATGTGATACCACGCTCGTTGATATTAGGCCTGGTCTATAATATAGGTCGTAATGTTCATCAACTAAAGAAAGGGAATCAAATACCTTATCATCGGCCTTCCCCTCCAGCTCCTGGTTGACGGCCATGGCCCTCTCAAAGATGGCCTGCGCATCCCGATCCTTTTCCGTGTCTTGCTCGTACGTGGCCGTGGCATTCTGATCCCCGTGGGTCAGCTCGCTGCCCTTGGACTTGTAACTGACACGCACCTGGATAAAACATCAAACATATATAATACGTGGGGTGACGCTTACAACAATATTTTGATTGGGGGGGGGGGGGGGGGGTGACGCTTACAACAATATTTTGAATTAATTTGTTATTCCACTAATTACATTAATCCTCGCTACACATATTTCTACCTCCTGTCTAGTTTTCCTTCTTTCAAAATATCACTCACTTGATCCAACCATACTTTCCTCTACCACACCTTCCACTCACATTTGCACTGTATATTTGTTTATTAACCTTTCTTCATTCTTTCGTTCCATATGTCCAAACCGCGTCATTAGCGCCTCTTTCTTGTGTTTACATTTGTCAAAGACTTTTAACTCACAACAATACAAGTTTAATACAACTACATATGTTTTCATAGCGTTGAACATGTCTGTTTTTGTGCCTGAAAACTACGATTCGCGGACCTGATATTTTGAAAGTAAGAAAAAATGGCTCCGATGTTCTCAGAAGAGATTGTCAGCTGGCATAAACCCGCCAGATTGTTTTTAAAATGAAGTGTTAAATATGCAATAGATAAGAAAATAAAATAAAATGAATTCTTCATTGTAATTTGTTTTATCAAAGTCCTTAGCATACTTTTTGTCCTGGCAGTGTCCGCCCTCGCTACGATGCCATATGTGAGGATAGGTCGCACACAGCTCTTATAAATGCGTACCTTGCTATCCGTAAAGAAGAAGAAGAAGGATTTGTGCTCATGAAATCTCTTTTCAAAGGATTGTCCTGACTTTCCTATGTAGAAATTATCGCAGTCAGTACGTAAAAGTTTATACACACCATTGTTGCTAAGTATTCCATTTTCGCCTTTGAACCTTGAAACCGGTAGGGTTATACCGTTACATAAAGTGGAATAAACAGTGTTTGATAAAACAAATTACAATGTCTTTAAACCTCCACAATGTTAATGCCTTAACTATAAATAAAATGAATTCTTAATTTTCTTTTTTAAATATCGCAGAGTTCAATTTCAGCCTGCTCGCTACGAGTATCAACTAAATACTCACAGAGCTGTCATCCTCGCTGCTGGAGCCGTGCGCCTTCTTCTCGACTTTACGTTCTGGCACCACCTTCCCAGTGGTCTGGATATTTGGGTTCTGTTTCCTAAACTTTTTGCTGGGCAGCGTCACCACGGGAGCCTCTCCGTCACTGCTGCTTGTGTCTGGAATCAGGCAATATTACTAATATACTAGAGAAAATGTAGCATGGTTCTTGTGATAGTTCACAAATTTGCCCCAATACAACCTTGTAACGATGTTTAGAAATTTGAATTATTTTATCAACTTTAGCCTCGATTCTAATAAATAGCAAGTTATTTAGGTAAATATAATACATTACATAAAACTAACAATAATGACAAATTAATACATCTTGTTACAAATTAGCAAAAATGTGATCAAAAGTCACTACATTAGTCTGCATTGGCTAGGGATGGGGTATACGATAATTGGATTTTCGACTTTTTTATACCTAAAATTAAATGTTCATAATTAGTATTGATTCATAGTGGATCTTGGCCTATTTAAAGATAGATACAAATCATACAATACATTAGAAAGTCAGTATAGTGAAAATTAGCAATTAAAACGTCAGTTTAGAGAAAAACAGATTTATAAAAAAAATGATTTTACCCCATCCCTTTGAGACATGAGGAAGATAATCTGGAGGCTTCCTGTCACGTCCATATGCCTTCTTATTTATACTCTATTTTTAAGATTGTGTAGAGTTCACGATAGCAAAAAGCATTCGATTGTGTAGAGTGAAACCTCGGTTTTCGAACTAAATTAGTTCCAGAAGAAGTAATGTAGATTGGAGTTATGTGTTCCAGACTGCCAAAAATACTCAGCGCAGCAACACAATAAATAAATTTAAATTCAATTGCATTTAACCTGTACTGAGGAGAGCTGATGGCGTATGTGGAAGGTGGTGAGGCAGGTGTAGAGGAGTAGAGATGTTATTGTTGGGAAAGGGAGGCACTTTGCATAAAAATGTCGGGTGACTGTCCTTCTGGGATTCTTTCTATTTTCTGTCGCACAAAAAACCTGTCCAATGAGGTTTGTTTTTGCCTACGTTTTAAAAATTTCCTGAAGTGAGACATGGCATTGTCATTGGAATAGTATATTCGACAAACGAAATCAAACAATATGTTCTAGAACCGAGGTTCCACTGTATCAGGTTGTCCGAAAAGTAATTTAGTATTTTTAGGTCAAATTCAAAATTACACCAAATTGTTGTGGAGTTATTTTCGATCTTTCGTAGAACACTGGTTATTTTCAATCTTGATTTGGTCGATATATCAGTGGTAATGGGAGTCACGATGTTCACTCATGAGCTACATGACAGAATGATGATTATATCAATCAAAATATTTTGAACACATACAAAAACATAACCTAAATCTTATTACAATAATGATTAAGAGTATAGACGAGTTGAAAATAAATAATGATGATATTACGAAGTAATTTTTTTACCTTTATCGGAATCAGATTTATTCCTTTTCCGTGCACCGGCACGACTTTTGAAATTTCTCTTTTTAAAGCCTACGTCTGACACTTCACTCCCGCCGTCGGCCATTTTTGTTTACAGCTAACTATCAAATGTCAAAATTGTCTTTGGATGTTTAGAATGTCTATGCTTATAATGTAGCTAAAAAAATATCACGGCGTGTCGTTATTGGAATAAGCAGATAGAACCACTTCATTCTAGCCTGGCGCTGGTTTTTCGCTTCTGCGACGTCCATACATCTCGTTATGTATCGTCTTCGTTGCTGGGCCCCGTAGTCGAGGATTCTTTCGCCATTCCAATGTCAATTCAGTTGGAAAGCAAAACTATAGAGTTTGTGTTTCTTTTTACTCTTTAAGGGAGTAACCAGCGAGTTTGCTGGTGTGCAACGGTCACCAGCAAACTCGCCGGCCCCATCGTTGTACTAAATCCCATGACATACTGAAGTGAGACGATCGAAACACACCGGCATGTTCTTTTCCTTTTTTTTTTTTTCAATAATAGATATGATCGATGTCTTAGATATTCTTATACCCCCGAATACTAGGCGGAAAAAGCCTACAGTGCGTGGTTCGAACCGGCGACCTTTCGCACAGAACCCCAGTGCGTTACCACGCGGCTATGCACCTCATACTATTATCATCATGCATACTATTATTATAAAGGCTTTTCATTTTTCCCTCTTTCATAATTTGATTTATTTGGTAATACCACTATTTTCTAGGTCTGTCCAAACTTCTCACATGCTTTATACATTACTCGTGTAGATTATTTTTGTAAATCTTTCACTATCCATTCTTTCTATATGAATAAACCACCTCAATATTCCTTTCTACAAGTAAAGGGTCTTTCAAATTTAGCGGTTTTTTTTATTCAATTTTTTTAAATTCTTGAATAAAACACACAATTTGCTTAGATTTCAAAAAACTTTTTACTGGTCATTGAAGTATAATGTATGACATTTAAACACAAAAAACAATATCCGCCAAATGTTTACCTCTTGGAGCTTCACAGATATCCACTCTTTTGTCAAATTTTCAATGACATTTTGGCATAATTGCGGTTCTAACTCACCAATAACGCGAATAATTTCGTCCTTGGAATTGATCGGGGGTCATTCTTATAGACCTGGCTTTTTACATAACCCCAAAGAAAATAGTCCAACGGTGTCAGATCACATTCTTGGTGGCCAGTTAACATCACCGTTTCTGGAGATTACGATACATAAAATAATTCAACAATTTGAACGTGTTGTTGTATTGTATACGACTTCATTTTTATAAATGTCATACATTACACTTCTCAAATTTCACAAGACCCAGGCAAGTTCGTGACGCCATCTGTGTTTTATCCAAGAATAAAAAAAACACTCAATTTGAAAGACCTTTTATAATGAAGCACGAATAAATAAATTTCAGTTGGTATGTATCAAGTTAAGGTTATAAAATAAAAAACAATTTTTAATCAATAAAAAATACTCTTTCATAAGTTAAAAAAAATACCAATAACATTGCATAATCCTATTCGTACACATATTATCTGTACAACAAACTGATCATTCAAAAAAGAAACACATTTCATTATATTACAAGTTAATATTATAAATATTTTTTCCAGACTAAGTGCCAAACCCCACAACAGTGTTTTTGTGAATGCCCTCATGCTAAAGTACATTCTCTTTACCTCTTAAGCATTTTTCAAGAAAGTTTGTGCATTACTGAATGTACTCACAAACCACGTGTAGGAACCTGACCTAATTTATGTATTAATTTAAATTACTTTATATACTTATTTTCATAAATGACCAACTTATGTTGCCAGTAAAATAAAAATGTTTGATGAAATTCCATCAGGTTGTTGATGAGTTGTTTATACAGGTATCCCTCGATTAATGCCATTTCGATTGGTATAGTTTACGATTTAGTGTAATTTATAATTATACTTAATGTAGCATGGTCCCTGTGACAGTTCACAAATTTGCCCCAATACAACCTTGTAACGACGTTCAGTAATTTTAATTATTTTATCAACTTTAATATAAGCCTTGATTCTAATAAATAGCAAGTAATTTAAGTAAATACATTACATAAAACTAACAATAATGAAAAATTAATACATCTCATTACAAATTAGCAAAAATGTGGCAGTTTGTTAAAATCAAATAATATTTGGTGACGTTTGTCAAAAGTCACTACGTGAGTCCGCATTGGCTAGGGATGGTGTATACGATAATTGGATTTTCAATTTTTTTATGCATAAAATTAAATGTTCGTAATTAGCATTAATTCATAGTAGATCTTGGCCTATTTAAAGATAGATACAAATCATACAATACATTAGAAAGTCAGTTTAATGATAATTAGAAATTAAAACGTCAGTTTAGAGAAAAAAAATCGATTTATAAAAAAACTATTCGATTTGTAAAAAAAAACGATTTTACCCCATCCTTTGAGACGACGTTTCAAACGTCACAGGAACCATCCTACAATTTCCCAAGCATAGTTCAATACATTGGATACACCCATGAAGAGCAGTGGCGTGCTCTGATACAAGGAAAAAAATGTTTTGAGGCTTTTGCGGTTATTCGTATCAGTTGGATAAGGTTTTTCAGAGAATTTTACCACGTGGCGGTTTTGTTTTTGATGCCGACGTTTCGTTAACGTTGCAGTTTTCATCTTCAGGACTTGTTCATAAGTCGACTTCGCCATAAGAGGACGCGCCCCGATTACCACCGGTCTACAGCAGAGGCTCGACCGCAACATGAGTGCATGAGTCCGTAACGAGAGCACATGGGTCAGTACCGGTTCGCAACCGAAACATAAACAAGCACATGGTTCCTTTCCAATACGGAAGAATGATCGCGCTACTTCCATAAGTGCTTTTAATTTACATTTAAATTCGAAACGTCGGCATGAAAAGACAAATCACGCGGAAAAACACTACGAAAAAACAACAAAAAAAACACACACTATGAACTGGTCGAATGTTAGAAATAGACGGCAAATTCACATAATGTCTCTATTGTATAATATCCTTAACTGTCCCGCCGCCCCCTATTATCTCGCCGAAATTTTTCAGCGTCTTTCCAATCATGGATTAGCGCTACGCTCAAACAGACATTGTCTATTGGCCTTTCCAGTTCACCGCTCCTCTTTTTTTACGTCGTCCTTTACTGTCCATGCAGTGAGACTCTGGAACCAGTTACAAACCAATATAAGACTCGCTCCGTCCTTGGCATGCTTTAAGAAGCGACTGAAAAAACTCTTAATTTCTAGTCAGTAAAATAACGTGTTCCATTCCTGATTTTTCTTTTCCTTTCCTCTCCACCATCCCTTCCTTTCTTTTTGATTGATGATATCTCACTTTATATGAAACAGAAAGTTCGGGTGATTGTCCGTCTTCGTGGGCATATGCTAACGTATGTGTTTATGGATTTCGTGGGGATGGATAGTCATTTGAATGATTTATGCGACCACGTAACTTGCTTTATTTACCTTTGTCTGGTTGGTTGGAAAAGATTTCCGCCTGATAATAAGCCCGCCAGATTGTATTTGCGATAACCGTGTTCAATAAATAAATACGAAAAATATATTTTTTTAAATATTTCAAGTATTATTTATAGTTAAGATTTGAGTATATGATTTATAGTTAATGCATTAACATTGTGGAAGTTTAAATACATTGTAATTTGTTTAGTCAAACACTGTTTATCCCACTTTATATAACAGTATAATCCTACCGGTTTTAAGGTATATAACCCTACCTTCACATCATCAAGGGAGAAACTTGGAAACCGGTAGAGTTACACCGTTATACAAAGTGGAATAAACAATGGTTGACTCAACAAAAAAAATACATTTTTTATAATAGACAATACAACCAAACTAGGATGATTTGTGCCACCAAATTGAAGTCATTATGCAATTATATAAGTCAATATAATAACACTGATTTAAAAAACTGAAAAATTTTGAGTTTCAACTGATGAATCGATCTATAAGTGGAAAAATCTACGAAGAAAGAAGAAACGCAACATTTTTTTTAACCTGGCAAGTTTATTGCCATGTGGCAATCTCTTGCAACCAACAAAACATTCATTGGACGCAGTGAAGATATTGTTTTTAGTAAATCATAAGTCTCGCAAATAACAACCAAAAAATACATGGTCCATAGTTTCATCATGCAGACAACACTCGCAGCCGGCATTCTCCACAATGTCCATTATGTAAAGGTGACTAGCCACCATGCAGTGGCCCGTCCACAAACGACACATGACAAACACATCTTGTTCATTCTTATTATATTAAACCACGGTTTCAAAGGGGTATATTGTTGGGTTGATTTATATCTAGAGCCCTTATTTCGACCAATTATATCCCAGCCCAACGTAATTTTGGAAATATTATAATTAAAACGAGGTAAAACACTTTAATTAGAAAGAATTTGGAATTTAGAGTGCCCATATAAGATATTACAAATATAATTAATTATTGGATCGATTTATATCTATAAAGCTCTTATTTACACCAGTTATATCCCAATCCAACGCCCATCAGTGCAGAGTATCATGTTCAATTTTATTTAAAAGATCAATTACTGGCTGCGAAAAATCAGACAAAATTAGTTATTTATTTATTTTAAACATGACAAGAAATATACATAATTCCTCTATGGCTCAGAATGCTGGACGATGTATAACTCTTACTCTAGGCAACTAGAAACTGCTGAAATGCGCATGCTAAGATGGTCAGCTGGTGTGTCCCTAAGAGACAAAATAAAAAGCTCACGCATTCGTGGAAGCCTAGGTGTTACATACATCAACAGCAAGATGGAGGAGAGGCGGATGGATTGAGATGGTATGGGCACGTTGGACGCAGAACACCCGATCACATTGTGAACCTGGCAATCTCCATGGATCTTCCTCGAATAACAACAAGAGGAAGACCAAAGAACTCATGGGTGGTGCAAAAAGATAACCTGATGCAGAGGCACGGCCTGGGGGACGTAGTCCGGGACAGAAGAGAATACAACCTGAGGACGAGGAGAGCTGACCCCGACAGTCTCCGCAGACAGATAGTTGGGATGGAGCCAGGGAGAAGAAGAAGACATCAATGTAGGGAGCCTGAATTTCTCCAATATTTTTATTTTGGTATTCTTCAATCATTAATTCTTCTACATTTTCCAAAATTTAAGAGCGCTCCTTCTAATGACTCATCTGATAATGTCTTATATGTATTGTTAAATTTTGTTGCTGCATACAACATATTATCATTATTCTTTACTTTATCAATGATATTGTCAAATGTTGCCTGTAGTCGGTCTAATGTCTCTTTTTTAAACACATCACTTTCAAAATGATCAACATATGTTTCGAGATAAGGAATTTTACATTTTTCATTATGTGTAGCTAGGATATCAATTCCATTATTTCTTTCATTATCACTGGGGGAAATAAAACTTATTCTTTCAATATTTCCATCCGAATCTACTAAAAGAATTTCAGATGTTTCCGACATGTTTTCAAATATATTATCAATCAATGTAGTACTTTCTGGTACATTACATTCAACAATCTTTTTAATACATTTCTCTTCGAGGTCTTCACTTAATACATTTTCCTCAGAATCAATATTGCGAAAAACTCGATAATAAAAGTGATAGACCCATCGTTCATCGGGGCATACTTTCAAATCAGATATAGTGAGATTGCCGTGATAGACCCATCGTTCATCGGGGCATACTTTCAAATCAGATATAGTGAGATTGCCGTGATAGACCCATCGTTCATCGGGGCATACTTTCAAATCAGATATAGTGAGATTGCCGTGGATTTTTTCGACCTCTGATAAAAATGTATCCATAGCTTTGGCAGGTAGATAGCCTTTCCTGAAGTATTGTAAAAATGTTCTCTGCACATTAATGTCGGGTGAAATAAACTTTAAATTTTCTTGTTTCTCAATATCATGATTGTGTATATATCTTAAGGTGACCACCATGGGATAGTCTTTTAAATGAATATCTTTACTTCTGTAAAAAAAAAAACAGAATAATTTTAAAACACAAAAAAAACTTTGTAAGTATAATTACGTAACCTTTTTTGGAACAGTAAATACCACTAAGAGTGGTTGTGTATATCTTACGAATATGTTCCTCCATTAAAGGTGTGATTAGACAAGTCAAAAGAACATATTGTATTCGCATTCTATTTTAAATATTTAAGTATTTATTATACTTACTCGTATCTTTTGGATGATAGCATTTGTTTGACTGTTATTAAAAGTCTCGCAGGACACTCAGTATCTCTACTATTAGATATTTTTACACCATTATTTGTTTTAGTACTATGAATACATTTCCAAACTGTCTGAAAATTTACATATAAATGTTAAATAATAAAAAAAATGTGAATTCGTACTGTTAATATTTTCATAAATGGTTTAAAATACTCAATAATTGTTGTGGTAAGTAACCTATAATTGTACAAATGTTAAAACAGTTTATCTGAGATGTATCGATTGTGTACAGCAAATGGACAAAGCGCGACCAACAAAGAACCCCTTGGCCAAGTTCATTAATCAAAGAAGCGTTTGAAGAGCCAAACTCCGATGATATGATGGAATAATCCATGATTTGAGTGTAGTGGGAATATGGCATTGCAAAGTTGCTGCTGAGAAGAAAAGGAAATAGAATAGCGAGGATATCGCTGTTGACCAGGGCCCACCCAGGTCTGTCATGCCACCGATGGATGGATAGATATTTAAACATACCCTCGAGATATGTTGAACAGCGTGGCCAGGAAATAGGTATAATTTTATAATCCTTAGAAGAAAAAATAGAATTGTAAATCAAAAGAAACCATTGAAATAAGAAGATCCTCTGTGAATATTATTATTTGGAATAAGAATACAGAGCAGAATCTCGCTTTGTAAAAGCAAAGCTGGTGTAAGTCAACTTTTCTGGAAAAAAATGTAATAATTGACAGAGATTTCTACAAGTATATGTGAGAGACCATATGGAGGATATAAAACTACATGGAGGATATAAAATACCCTTGGATAATTGGATCAATATACGCAGGCGTTTCTGGATTTTACAATTGGATATGACATGACTGTCTTTAAAAATTTCTTTGAGAAAAAAGGACAAAATACCTTTATTACTTTCAAAATTGACATGGCAGGGAAACAAATTTACAATGGGAAAAATTGGCAAGTACACTCATAAAAGCTGCTAAAAACATGCTTAAAGAAAACAAGGTTAAGTTATTGATTGATAAAGGAAGACGTGGTGGTGGGATAAAGTAAAAAACACCCTTAAAACTTAAAGGTTGGCTAAAGACAGAAATATAAAAAAACTGGCAAATGGATAAAACTGTTAAAAAATTAAAATAAGTGGCTAGGAAACGAGTGGAGAGATCAGATGAGAGTATAATCAATTAAATGCAAAAATATATAAATTGGCTGAACTGAGCCAGAAACAGAGAGAGGATGTCTAGATATGTTAGAGGTGTAAAATGCATTACGGATTAGTGCGGTAAATGAGAAAAATAAATTGAATATCAACAAACCTTAAATACATTGCCTTGCGTATCGTCAGGGTAAGTTTTTGCTTTTAAATATGCTGTATTGGAAGAAAAGTTAAATTCCTCAAACCACTGTAAAGCCTCGTCTTTGGTAGATATATTTACACGGAATTTGCATTGAAAATAGTAACTGTCCGTCTTCTCCATTTCACATATAGCATATTTATATTCAATCGGTATCATGCTCTGCAAATGAAAATAAATTGACCAAGTTGTAATGACTTATTAACACGTTCACCGCGTCGAACACAACTCCCGTGCCCATACAATTATTTTATATGGACACGGGAGCCTCGAATGTTTAGTGCACTCATAAACGTCTCCCGATAAGGATTCGTCGCCGGTTTCGTGTGTTTTGAAGACACGAAGGAATACACTTGTATATGATGTTTCAATAGAAAGTAGAATTTGATTTTTAACAAAGTTATGGGTTTTCAAAAATTCGCGAATTATCAGCATCTCTGTATGACATTAAGTATTTTATACGCAGTGAACGTGTTAAATGAATTTTTAGACTTTGAATGGGTATTTTTACATACATACACAAGTAGGCAGAGCAAACAGATCTCCAAACTTTTCTATACAAACACACAACCTTAACCTTACACATTCATACATCTCGTCATGCGCAATCTTCTATTATTCATACTTCTCACTTTACCTTCTTTCAAAATCTGGTTCATTTAGTCCAGCCACATTTTCCTCGGCCTATCTCTTTCACGCACATATTACACTTCTAACTTATACATTTGCTCGGTCATTCTTTCATCATTTATTCTCTACACATGTCCAAACCATCTTAAAGTTCCTTCCTTCATCTTACTTAAAACATCCATTTTATCTATGCATTAATTTCTAATGTCTTCATTCCGCCTTCTTTCAAACATTGACACTTCATAAATTTTCCTTAGTGCATGCATTTTCACAGCATTCATCTTTCTCTTATCCTTGTTCTGCCAAGTCCAAGTTTGACTTCTATACATCAAGGTGAGCACCAACACACTACTATGGGTGTTTTTTGTTTAATAAATAGTACGTATTTTAATTTTATGTATATCAAATAAAATAGCAATACAGGCTAACTAACTAAAAAACATTTTAGCCATGGGGGTATTTCGCTATTAACCTGTTCACCGCGTTAAAAATCAAATTCCACGAATCCTGTGCGCGGCACAATTTCAGCGTTTTTTAATTTCTAAGTTTAAACACATATTTTGTTTAGAACCACTGATATTTGATTACAACACCAAGTAAACATGACACTTAAGTAATTTTCTGATAATAAATAATAGTCATTACTCTTAAGGAGACTCATTAAATAAAGGAGATAAACTAAACATTACGTAAAATAAACAAAGGAATGCTACGATCAAATCAATGTCGTCTATGCTTTTAGAAAATTGACAAGAGCATTTACGTGCTTCTATTCGATTAGTTAATAGGGACATGTTTGTTTGGTTAAAGAATCTGAAAGAAGGAAAATGAATAAATAAAAAAAATGTTGTTGAATGTATTTTGAAAGTGTAGCACTGTTACATCTATTTTGCAATCTATAGTATGCTACTCAAGTAAGCAAGTAAAAAATACAATATTAATAACTTGACTGCTAGTCTTAGAATCAAGTGCGCTATTTTTAGAAGGTTACAACGCAATTACGATTAGATAGATACAAATTTAAAAAGAACCGGAGTTGTTTTTTGTTTTTTTGCCGTTCACCCATCAATAGTATTCTTCGGCATTATAAATTTAATAAAAATAACATGATTTTTTAACACATTATTTTCACATATTGCATGAATTAACGAAAATTAAAATATAAGAAAAACTTAAATTAATATAAAAACAAATTTAAGTAAAATATTACATTCAAATATATTTGATCACAGAAAATATATTTTTATATTTAGATTTCACAAAAGGTACGCGGTATATTTGACAGAAACGCACCAAATTTGACAGTTTTGGTTCTTTATTGAAATAAATAAATAAATATTAGGTTTATTGACAGCAACATAGTATGTACAAGATCACACCTGAATAACACTTCTAAAACACATAAATTGCAGACAATACATCAGACACAGAAGCTGTCAAAAGGTCTGGGCTCATCTAATAGCATCCCCTCGGCCAAAATACACCCCACCAATATAGGGCGAACCCAGCCACGGGGACACCAGATGTTTTTCAGCCCACACCCTTAAACACGTAGAAACAGGAATATATTCAAAAAAATAAACACAGAAAATAAATATAGTAGATGACAAAAAAAGAAAAAAATACATTCAAGAGAGAGTACACCAAAAGGTCCGGGCTCATCCCACAAACACTCCCACGGCCGAGATACACCCCACCAATGTAGGGCGAGCCCAACCGCAAGGGCATCAGGGGGCTTCCATCCCACACCCCCGCATATCTAGATTAAAGAATAAATATAATAAAAAAGAAAAAAAAAAAAACAAAAACGTATGGCAGAAAACAAAATAAAAAGTAAACCCACATATACCACCTCAGGTTAACTGTCAGCAAGAACGAGAAAAAAAAAAAAAGAAGAGCCTCAAAGGAGTCCAAATTTGACATAGTGACAAATGGGAAGTAAGATAGTTGAGACAACATTGAAATAGTTAGGCAGTAATACATTGAAATAGATAAGCAGTTTTAAAAGAATTAATGAGGAAATAACGCACAAACACGTATGCACAATCCTCGATTCACCACCAGCGAAAAGAGAGAAAATAAGAAAAGAAAAGCAAACAAGAGACCCATTAACCACTGAGAAACCCATTAAACACCCAGAAGATAACGCTTTAGAGCATCTCTGAAGGTATAACTATTCACCCGCTCCTTCAAGGCCTGGGGCAACTCATTCCAGCATTTGCTGGCTGAGTATGAGAAGGATCCCCT